>BRZM01000743.1:99542-198997 GCA_033238685.1 Lates japonicus | reverse complement strand
TTCTCCTCTGCTCCTTTACCCACATGTTCAAACCACAAACTTGTAAAACAACAAATCAACCCCCCCCACACCTTTTACCTCTGTCTCTCCACTCCATTTTGAATAGTAATAACCCTGGTCATGTCGTCTCTTCATCCATCAACCAGCTGCTTTTTCACTAAAAGGGTGGGGGTAGAGTGTTAAATCGACCCACGTTCCCCTCTGTATGAGTCACATTACTACAGACTCAGAGTTAGATTCTAGTGTGTTTGCCTCTGCAGGTCTGGGCAGTGATTACAGTGGATCGTACAGGCGACAAAATGTTTGAGAGGACTTCAGATGGAGGGCACGGTTTATAAAATGGAGAAGTCTAAAGCATTTATGGCTCCTCAAAGCAATGCCAGTCAATTCTCCTTAAAAATGCTAAATGCAAGTTTTGTTTTATTAGTTAGTTAGCGTTAGCTAATTAGTAATGATGTGTTATTTTGGCAACAGCAGTGCTTTATAACTTAACATTTTGTTGAACTCTAACCAGCAACATGGGGGCATTATTTTAGTTATAGGAAGATTTTGTTCATTTCTCCAGCAAAACAGAAAAGAAACTGAACTCTGCTGTTTATTTAAGCAGAAACATCATCCATCACCTCCTCTGTGTCGGTGGTCCCAGTGTCAGTGTTTTAGTCATGATGACATACTCTCACACACACTGTAGATCTGCTGGGAGCATCAGCTGTTGAAGCATGTGAGCTGAATTATGCAGTGAAAGTGGGGCCTGATGAGGCAGAGGCTGTTCTGAGACTAGAGGCGACTCTTGTTGTAATGTGTTATCATTCAGAATATAGAAATACCCTTACTGGGGCCAAAATCTGTCCAGGTTGATTTTTGTACACACAGCAGGTGCATGTTTATACAGAGCAACAACATACACATAGTCTAATGCGTTCATTTTTCTTGTGGTGTTGTTTTTAGACAAAGCGTCCTCTTACATTTACAGTAAACCTCAGAGGAAGCTTTAGTTTGTTTAAGCCTGTGGTGTTTGTCGTCTCAGCATTTTCCTCTCTGGTCTCTCTGTGAATTACAGCCACATGTGTTTAATCATCATCTCCTCATGGGGATAGGCGGTGATTTCATGGCCCTTACACGCCATATATCTCTGAGCAGCACTGACAGCAGCAGGGGTAAATGTGGAATCATCTTAAATTTCTCAGTTTGATTAGAAGTGGCAGCCCAGTTGTGATATAGTGCTTGTAAGGACTGGGTAATCATTACTGTTTATTGCAGTGTTTATTGAGTGTTTCACAATAAGTAAAACAGTGAAAAACTGTGTTCTGACAGCAATATGACCACTGGAGGCCGAACCAGCCGGACAGCTTCTTCCAGTCAGGAGAGGACTGTGTGGTGATGATCACAACGCGAGGGGAGGACAGTGGAACGGCGTGCCCTGCAACTATCCTGACGCTTCACCTGCAAGAAGAGACAGAGTGCGCTGGGTTTCATCTCTCTCAATTATTCAAATTCAAAGTCAACTGTTCTTCCAGTGTCCTGAGATCTGGTCCTCCACCAGTGAAATATTTTTTCGATATTTACATGTTGTGTTTCCCACCATCAGTGTCCTGTGGGCAGCCATGGTGGTGAAGGATGCTCCAGGTGTTTAGAGCCCTGAAGCCTGATACGAGATCAACTCCTGCTCCGCTACCACTGTAAACAGGGCTTCATCAGGGCCGCCCACAATTGGCTGCGGACCCAGCGACCAATGGGACACACCCAAGTCACCTGCACAAGCCACCGTGAGTATTAGCGATCAGGCGTCCAGATTGTGGGGCTGATCAAGCACTTGTTAAAAGTTGTGTAACTTGTTGAAACGTTTCCCATCTTTTCTCATAGCCATAACTTACTGAAGTCATTTTACTCTGCGGCACCCGCAACAACCAGAACAACGACAGCAGGTGAACTCCACAACCATCATTCATCATACACCAAGTCATGAAACACACTCAAAACCAAGAGCAGCAACGGCAAGGTTGCCCCAACATCTACAGAACACTCTGGAGCCCTCACCAGAATCGAGTCCAGCAGTTTTTCAGGAGAAAGGAAGTGCCGGTCCACACACAATAACGAGGATCAGATGGAGACACTGATTCCGGTTTGTGGTTTTAATAAATCAACTTCACAGTGGCAGCCAATCACAGCAGGCTGGCCGTGTTGAATGCAAGCATCGATAGACAGACAGAGATGTACGAACTGTCTATCAATGTCTCTGAGACAAGGAGGAGGAGGAGACGTCTCACCAGTACATTGTCCACAAACACTCCAGGATCTGAACCGTAACATTAGTGAGTTTGGTCAGTTAGCTCAGATTATATCAGATCTCTCTGCAGCGTCACAGTGCAAACAGGAGGTCTAGTGCATTAATGGCCTCTGTGTGGTCAGCTTAACAGTCAAACACCACACGGGTGGTCTGTGAAACTAGTGGGTCATCACATTTAGATTCTGTGTTGAGTTTCCTGTGAACACAGTTTTAACCCAGAACCTTCTGTGAAATCTTACTGTGAAGGTGCCACGTGAGTTGAACCATCAGTTATGTTTATTCCTGTCATCCTTTATCGAAGCATCAGTGGCTTACATTTATAAAAGCTGAAACTAAATACTACTAGCATGGCTATTAGAGTGTTATGGGTGACATCTGCTTGCGTCTTGTATCAGCTCCTGAAGAGCCTGCTGTTCTCCAGTGAGCACTCATCATCTTTCTCACCTTTGTTGGTGTCTGTTAAAACCATCAGCAGGACTGTACATCACATCACACACAACATATGTCGCTCCGTGCAGCGCCACTGGTCAGTGGAAACAACTCCACAACACCTTTAATTTTTTTTTTTTTAAATACACGGCACATACAGAACCAGCAGTGTAGTGTCTCACTACCAGAGCACATACTCACTGAAATCTCTGTGGTTTATTTTCTATGAGTTAATCAGTAGTTTGATGATAGTTTTTAGACGATAAGAGCATGAATTCATCAGTTTAATTATTATCATAGAACATTTCCAGTTTGTCAGACTCCGTTCATACTGCCACTTATTATGACCCTTTTTTTTTTACTGGTTGATTTCCTTGTAGATTTTTTGTACAAAATGTTTTAGCATAGAAAAGGTTTTTTAAAGGAGAGGGAGATTTAAAGGGTGGCACACAGAGCTAAAACAGGTATTGGTGTGCAGATGTGGTGTGTGTGGCTATTAATCATAGGATATATAATATAGATACAATGTAAACCCTTATAGTTATTATTATATACTTTACAAAACTATGAATGGACTACATGATATTAAATAAAGGTCATTGGAACTGATGATTCTGTTAATGATGACTTCCCTTGCTGTTTACAAGTCTGTCGTGTTGTTTCAGAGAACATCTGATCATTTACAGTAGTCGATGCTGCCGTCACAGATGTTCACTGCATTTGTTTTAGCGACGTTAGTCGAGCTGTTGATGCTTTTAACTGTGCTGTGACTCAAAATCAACCCAACAGATCCACCACCAAAATGCTCCTGATTATTACTGAACATTTTCGACATATCGTTGAGTTGGGTTTAGGTGTTCTCAGCTAGGTGTAGTTATGTTGCTGTTTTGCTACTGAATCTGGAAACTATGTTTTTAACCCAACAAATAAGGGAATGTGAAAAAGGCATACACAAGATTTTTTATGTAAGTCCTTAGGTTTTAACTAACTTTTCCATATTTCTTCCTTACATTTTTCTTTTTATATACTGTTTGTCAATGTATGCATTTTTAAGTCTTTCTCTACTCCATGTGGTTGATGGGGTTTACTGTGTCTATTAGCACAAGGCTTATTTTGTGTAATCATTGTTTTTCTTTCTTCATTTTCAAGTTACTGTAAAAATGTCCATCATCCTGGTTTCAATATCATTGTCGGCTGTTTGTGCAATAATATGAACTCTTATAACAACCCTGTCTGCCTATGCACTTTTATTTAACGTCTGAGTCGAATAAACTACAGATGTGTGTGATGGTGATGAAGGAACATGTCACCCAGAGCAACGAGTGAAGCTCACAGTGTTTAAAACAACAACGAGAAGCTCTGTGGTTTTAACAATGTACATTTATGAGCAGGTTTTAAAGCTCATCGGGCTCAACCATCTCCAGTGATGCTGCTATAGGCCTAGACTGCTGGGGGACTTCCCGCGATGCACTGTCCCTCTCCTTCTCCATCATACATATTCATTTGCTAACTCCATGTCTCGTCTCTCCTCCTGTCGCTCTGAAGGTATTTCTATCTCCAGACCTGTAGAGTCTGGATTACACAAGTGAAATCTGAAATAATGAGTGGCTTTGGCAAACACCAGACTCATGGAAATAACGTAATAACAACTCATGTTACATCCACTTGTGATGGCTAGCATTTATAAATCAGAACAACTAGACCACATCAGGCTAATTAACAGTTACATCATATGATCAATCAAGATTATTGTAACACTACTGCTGAGAGATTCCTAACCTTAAGGCATGTTGTGACCAATAACTGACCTCCAGAGACCCTTAAACTCACGGTTATCGTGAATCCTTCAAACAACCTCTGGATAAAATGGATATACTTGGTGCTACATGTGGATTTTTGCTTTAGAATGAGGTGAAAACATGAAATAAGCTCATTTATAGACAGGTAGAGGGGGAATGCTGATAAATTGTGGTCTGACACCTGTGTTACCGACCTTGCCATATTCAAACCAAGTAGCCTCCTAGAAACCAACGGGACTATGAATCAACAAACCAACTTACGTCACCACCACATGTAGTCACTCAGTTCCTAAAACAGTACCTACTTTGGCAACATATAGTATTTCAGTTACAAAATCAACAGAAAACAGCACCATGAATGGCAGGAGTGTTCCTGTCAGGAAAAACATTTGTAAACAGCACCCCACTCCCTTTGGAAGAGCGTTGAGCACATTACTGCATTGCCAGGAACTGCACCTGGCACCTCTGCAAGCAGCCATCTTAAAGAGTCAGTTACAGTCCAGCTCCAGTCGACATGAACTTTGCTGACTTTTATTTTTCTTTGCGACTGCAGTGAACTACTCATAAGATCGCCGTGATATTTTGTATAGTCTGGTGAACTCAGTGAGCCTATTAATAAAGACGCACAGACAGAGTAAGTAGTTTACATACTGTTTTATTGTCCTTTTGTCTTTGGTCCTAAGGTTTCCTTGTATGCTGCAGTTATTCACCAAGGCTCCTGATGAAGTTAGTCAACAATACACAAAATAAAAGCCAACAGATCTGGCCTTTCTTCGCCGGGATCAGACTACACAAACTCAGCCAGATTGACACAGTGTATGCGTGGCCAGCAAATTTCCAGCGTTGGACGAATATGACGTTAGGAACAACCAACAGGCCTACGCTGACGAATGAAGAACAGCGATGTATGGCATCTGGGGCGCCCCAAGACTTTTTGTACTTTCCTGCCCAGTGTGACATCTCTTATATTCACACTGACCAGAAGGATGACAGAGGTTATATCTACCTGTTTAGAATTTCTTGACCCTCCTTCACACCCAAGGACATGAGTGATGACAGTTGAAGTCCAGACTCCTGACAATGTTGCCAGTCTCCTGACCAAATGTGGCAAGAATTTCCTGGCTCTATGATTGTCTAATCTGACATGGAACCATTGTGAAAGACAAAAGATTGTAGTCAATCCGGGCCCTAAAGCTTTGAGGACATTTTGTGAAATATACGTATTCACTTTTTGCTGAGCATGTAAGGAGGATTGATACCACTCTCTCATGTCTGTACTAAATATGGACCTTAAACCAGGTGATTATCAGCTTAGCATAGGAGCTGAAACATGAGAAACAGCTAGCATGGCTATATCCCAGTGCAAAAATCCATTATCTGCACCACTAGAGCTCACTAATTAACACCCTATATCTTGTTTGTTTCGTTCATGCAAAACTCAGTTAATGAGTCAAAGCTTTATGTCGATGATAGACTGATTCTGTTTCTGTTTGACAGAGCTACATTTGCTGTTCCCACTATTTCTGGTCATTCTGCTAGCTAAGCTAGCCAACTGCAGATTGTAGCCGTATATTTAACAGACAGACATGATTTGTATCCAATCTGCACGCGCTCTAAATTTGACATGTATTAACATAAACATGTACATCTTGTTTTAATCCAACACAAACTGAAACATAAAAACAAGTTTGCTGTAACTGTTTTTCTCCGTTGGAAAAAGTCACTACCTTCACCCCAAAATGTCAAAATATTTCTCTCTAACACTTTACATTGTTGGAATTGTTTAAAATAAAACTAATACGAGTTAAAACAGATCTTTTCCTTCCTCTGCAGTGGACTCTTTCTTCAGAACTGTATTTTACTTCACAGCTGTTCTGTAAAACCACAATGTTATTTCCCACATTGTCTGGCTAATTATTACAGAAAGTTATTCTTGGGTATCCAGCAGTTCTTCAGTGATAAGTGTGGCAAGTCTGATTGTTCAGTGGCTTGTCAAAGGTGGAGCCAAGTAAAGCTAACACTGCAGGCCCAAGTGGATGACCTAAGCCAGTATGCGGGCCAGCTGGGACTGTGTGCAGTGACACACTTGATCAATGTGCTGTTACCCTCTGTTTCCTTACATGGAAGAAGCCCCTCAATTATATCATGCAAGACTTATTGAGTATTTTGGATGTATTGTATTTCTGTCTCATTCAGGCTGGTGCAGGTTGTGCAAACCTGCTCTGTCTGATCGCTAGGCCAGAGACAGGTTGGCCAGTTCGACTGGAGTCTTGCAGAGCTGAGATAGCAATCAAGGGTGCCAGTCGCTGCCAGGAGAAAACCATGCTCACTCAGGACCTGGCTTAGTCCATCAGTGACTTCAGCACTCCATCACGTTACTCTGTGACTCGGTCTCAAAGTGTTCATAAACCTCAACAGGTCTTTTTTTTTACTGTTATGCAGGAATGTTGAATCTTCAACAATGTTACTGTCTACCCAGAATGAGAGCTTGAGACCAGCACCTTATAACATTGGTGAACTTTGAGAAGATTTAGATGTTGACAGCCAACATGAGACACTGCACTTATTCCTACTAATTAGCCTATAAACACCAAAGGAATTACCATGCAAAAAGTAAAGTAAACTCTACACCCCCGATAATGTTTTGTTGTTAGCTTACTTCTGTTTCATATTTGTCTCAACTGTTTTGTTGCTGCTTTGTTTTCCAAATGTTCAGATTTTAACACACATAGTTCATGAATTTGTTTGTTTTTAAATCCGTTTTATTCGGACCAATCATAGCATGGATCATACAAGGTAGGTTGAGTGGGAGTTGTATTTTTTCTTCTTGACTGTACATATACAGGGTTTCCCTCGAAACCGATGGAAATGGGCGCACCAAATTCGAGGCGTGTCGGCCAGCGTTAGCAGCAGTGAGGCGGCTGAGCGATAACTAGATGCGTTTAACATTGAACATTCTTAACACTGGCGTTGAATGTGTTAACGCATCGCTTTTGCTCGAGCGTGGGTGCTACCGCTTCATCGGTGTCTGAAGGAAACCACATTACAAACTGTTACAGAGAAAACAATTACCCACTCAACCTACCTTGTATGAGTTCGGGCTTTAGAAATAGTGTTGATTCATAGTGACGTTTTATAGGCTACTGGTTACTCAAGAGCAGCCAAACCAGCAACCAAGCTGAGAGCTGGTCTGCATGGTTCTTTGTGAGGTTGGCTTAGCTGACATGTTGGCTAACATGTCAAACAGCTAAATCTACTTCAGCAAAGGTTTGGGCAGTGGGCTGTTTTTACCAGTCAGGAGCTTCAATGTGATTCCACGGTAAGACTACTGCGGTAATAAGTGTGTCCATTTGTCTTTCTTTCACATTATCATTTCGTTTTTATTCTTTGTTGTACTTTTCATTCTTTTTAGCCTCAAATCTTACTTTGTTAACTTTAATTATCTTTTTTGTAATTGAAAACTTTCAACTTCATTTTTCGTCATGGTTATATTTGATGAAATTAAAACAGATCAAATGTTTGCCTATGAGCAAACCAGCGTTTAAAATCAAATTTTCCATGGACTGCGCTTCAGCTGGGTTACTAGCTATACTTGTGCCACTCTCTTTTACGCTAGCAAAGAGGAAAAGTGTACGAAGCCAGGAAATGTCAGTTTTAATCTTGGTTGAGGCAAATACTTTATCGTTCGGGTAGAACAGACTTCTAACAGTACCGCGGAAACACTTACAACTCTGGATAACAGCTAAAAATGAAACATTTAGATTTTTTTCCTGTAAAGGTTTATAGGCAACACTGTGACTTGTTGTGGAGTTCCATAAGGAGGCGGTGAGGTCATTAATGAAGCTAGCCTTGGCTTTGCTCGTTCACTATAAGAAACTACAGTGTTGTATCAAAAAAATAGCAGTTTATCAAAGCCTAGATAGATAGTGTGTAAACGTACACTGAGCTGCTTTTGTGTGTTTGAAGCTAATTCATGCTCTGAAGCTGAGCCAAACAAATACAGCCTACAAAGAACCTAGTAGATATGCGGCACAGTACTATTTTGCAATTGCCAGGCATTTTCTGTTGTTGCTGGAGGCGAACTATTGTTTACTTGTCTTCTTTGAGCATCCTCTATATATTTCAATTACCAAAATTAATCTTCTTCTTTAGGACTGTGGAGTTTATGTACCACACTGTTTATTTATATGTTTTATGCAAACCAAAGAGACTTGGATAGTTTGGCCAGAAAGACAAAATAATGTAAATATCTACGGTATATTAAAAATAGTCATTAACAGAAGACATTTCTAGATAATCACATTCTACATACTTAGAAAACAATGCTAACAGGAAATTGGATGTGGTTTTCTTATTCATTTTAGTAATGAGACTGATGTTTGGTTAACATTTTGTATAAAAACCTAAAATGCTGGGCGATATGATGAGTACAAAGTACCAGTCGTAGCACCTTGTTAAGAATGGACAGCAAAGATCCAGTTTAGGTTGTGCTAGGCACATTCCTATCCCAACCAGAGTATCAGGATCTAAGCGGTCTTTCTTTTCGTCTGTTTCAGCTGTGTTTCATGGCTTTGTAGTTGTTCCTGGTCTTGAACAAAACAGAGTAAGTGCCCAAAGTATCAGTCCAACCATGAGACATTTCGCTGTTAAACTGTTCTCAGTTCAGGCCGATATCGTTCCTTGTTACATGACGTACCTAGTCCGTTTCTTGAATGACGGTATGCTGTGGCATGATATCCTCCAACCTCCCCCAACAACTTGCCACCTCTCAAGGCATTGATTAAATAATATGAACCTTAAATATATGTAAGCTATCCCTTGTGGGTATAGATTTGAATTACAAGCAACAACATGACTGTCTGACAATAATGTCTTAAGGTTTCCATGAAATAAAGCATCACAGTTTGAATGTGTTTGTTCACATAATTGTCTCTTTTCATTCTGCTAGTGTGTTCATTGGGTGTGTGTGTCCTGTGTGTGTGTGTGTGTGTGTGTGTGTGCATGCTAATGTGTGTATATTTGTGTTTACAGTTTGTTTGCATGTGTTTATGCTGATTTGTTTCCCTTGAAATGATACCTCCATTGCAACTTGTGCTTTTTTGTCGAGGAAGCCGCTGAACCTCCTGACAGCTTCTGACTGGACTGCGCTTGTTGAGGGACAGGAGATGGGATAGCGGACTGGTCAATGACAATAGCATCCACAGTGATCCACCATGTGTAACCTTCCAAGCAGCATACATCTGGCCCATTGCTTAAGTCTATTGCCCGTCTTTTGATGCCTTATTTCCTCATCGTGGAGTCAACTTAGAGGGATGGATCAGGTAGTAGAACCGACCTAGGAAGATATTAAGATAACAAGAATATAAAAATAAAATCTAATAATATTATTTATTAGATTATTGTTATAATATGAACATAAAATATGTACCAAAAGAATACATAATAATCTCTTAAGTCCAGTAACAACACCTATAAGCTGGTGTTTTATTATTAAAACCCATTTGTGTGTGACCAATTTAGACAATGAAGAAGTCCTCATCTATGCAGATGACACTGTACAGTATTGATAAGCGCAATATCTACAGATCATTTTATGAAAATTAGTATTGCTATCCTTTCCAACAATTACATGTTTCCAACTAACATGCTGCAGTTTTCAAGACTCAATTCCCATTTGAATACAGAAAAAAATGTAGGGAGAAATTACATGTCAAACACAAAGGTTCTCATGGCAACCTCACTGAATGACTTTTCTTTGTTCAGCCAATGGTGAAGTGGTCTGACCCATCATCCCGCTGGTTTTATTGGATTACTGTCTTAAGGAACCTGGTTAATTAAAGGTAAATACACACACACAGGTATAATGCATCCTTCACCTTTATAGTGGGAGGTGAAGCCAGAACACATCATAGTGGTTCTTGTCCCTTGTCTCTCAGGCCGTAATTCACGAATGCCGACACTGTGTTTCTTACTCGCAGGAGTTCTCTGGGTGTGTTGATGGGATGCTGGACCGACCATCATTCAACCAGCCAGCGTTGCACAGTCCATCCTCCCACTTCCATGGCTGGCTAATTAGAAGGGCCCCTTGTGGCATCCTGGTCACGACATGCCGCTCCAAGCGTCATAGAAATTGAGTTAGCGACCGGTAAGAGAATACGGAAGACAACACCTAGTGAAGAGGTGGGGAAAGAAAGAGCAGAGGAGGAGATGTGATGGTAGTACCACAGTTAGCAGACAAAGCTAGGATTCATCCTCTGGGGCTTTATATTCGATCTTCTTATTTGTACAATGACTGATAGTGAAGCACATCTTGTAGTGTAAGCACAGCTGTTTCTCTGACAGCCGGTGCCAACTATTGCAGCCTCAGACAGTAATGTTATGTCTCTGGCTACTTTCAAACATAATAGGCTGCTCCCCAGCACTGATGCACTATGCTTCAAAACACACTGCGCTCCTGACAGCCCCCAAGCAGTCTCTGCTCCTGGGCTTCATTGGTCTGACTACAGCCCCTTGCCTGTTGGTGACATTTTATAGGCATTGTATTTTTAGACAGTTTATGAAATAGACACATCTCATTCTTTCCATTTTCAGTTCACCCAGATGTTGTACCTTCAAGGGTCAAGAGACACCTATCGTTCCATCTTCCAATATCAATAACTTCACATTTTATATCTCCCATAATCCTCCAGGGTGATTTCTGTGATGACCAGAGGGGCGTCATGGGAGAGACCTTGTAGGTGGACACGTCCATGGAAAGCAGCCATAACTCCTTTTGTGATAATCCATGGCAACAAAGGCATCCACCTGGAGCAAGATGAAGGCGGTGAGTTCATGATACCAGAGTTTCACCCCAACCCACATTTGATTAAAAGACTGTAGAAACAGCTCTGAACACAACCCCTATACAAAATGCACAGAGTAGGCTAGTGTCAGTCTTTGTATGTAAATAAGTCTGCTAGGTGTAGTTCATATTTAATGGACAGATGAGTGGTATCCATCTAAGAGTTCTATCTTATCTTTTTTTATTCTGGAAGTTCACAGTTTTCTGATGATGAAAATTCGAATGAGTACTAGAGGCATATTAATAACTTCAAAAGAAAAAGAAAGTGCAGAATTTCGCTAAAGCAAACAATGAATTTAAATGATTCTGGAGAGAGTACAGGGGCCCGAGCACAAGAGTTAATTCAAGTTTGACTAAAATCCAAGATGGTGGCAGAGAGTGTTCTGTCAAGGCCTAAAATCATACTGGTAAAAACTAGAATCAGAAACTTATAGATATGACTTGGTCACATTGTTAAAAGAGACCCAGTTGTTTAGTCAGTTATTCTAACAACATAAAACTACAGTCTTGTTTGTACTGGACAGCATTTGCATTACTGCCCATTCGGCAGGAATATGCTAACAACAAACAAAATACAACAAATGAAGAAATTATCAAAGCATTCTAAAATCTGATTAATCACAAGAAAACCAATTGTCACATTCTTTTAAATGAACAGCAGATAAACGTAACCTCTGGGTAGTCTGAAGTCAGCTTGGTCATTTGATCCTCATCTTGCGGTGAATGATGATTGGTCCCTTTGGATTACTGCATGGTAAAGTGGCGTTTCCTCTCGCCTCGACACCACCTTAGGTGTTCTGCACCACCGAGTCGAGGGCCATTTTCATGCAACACAGAGAGTGCAGTTAGAAACACAAGGGCATTGTTAGCATAGCTTTTGCACAAGACTGCAATCAGAGAGAAACAACTAGCCTGACTCTGTCAAAGTCTATAAGACTAATATTCTACAGCCATTTGCTAATTAGCCCTACACACAAAGTACAGCTGGGGCTGATGGAAGAGTCATCAGTTCTGCAGGTATTTAGTCATAAAGAAATGTATTGGACAAATTAAAATGTGGATCAGAGGGATCATCAAAGTTACTGCAGCTCATCCTGAAACATGAATTCCCTGAATCAAATTTCTCAGCACCATTATCACCATGAGCTTGAATCCGTGCAGCTGTACTTCCCAAGGTGAAACACATCTATAAATGTAATCTCCAGGAACAATTAAGTTACGTCCTAGAGCCTGACAACCTGGGGAAGAGCTGAGTAGTTAAATGAATATGCCACTGTTTTCAGATTGTCTGCCAGTCAAAACACCACAATTTTTACTGTCTGCATAAGCATGAGTGTGTCTTCGTAGTTCAGCTGAAACCGAACATTAACAGCACATTGATCCTATATTTGTGAACTGTAATTAGGTAGCATTTCCTCTAGACACCTCTTTAAAGCTTTATAACAGCAGTGTCCACTGACAGTCTGCAGCCTCTGTCTACACTGCACAGGGCTTCCTTTCTGACAGTTATTTTATCCACTGGTGGACAGTTAGTTAAGTCAGCTAACGTTTTTTAGTTAGTTTTAAGTTAGTTATTTTACTTTTAGTAATTTGTGTCAGGTTTTAATTAGTTAGTAGTTAGTTGGTTATTAGTTAGAGTATTGGTTTTGTATTGTTGATTTTAATCAGTAATCCAGTTACTAGTCAGTTATTAAATAGAAACTAGTTATTTAGTCATTTATTGGTTGGTCAGTAATTTAGTTAATTATTGATTGGCTACTTGTTAGTTAGTTTAGTTTTGGCAGTTAGGTTGGTTGTTAGATAGTAGTTAATCTTAAGTTATTTTTGGTCCGTAAGTAAGCTATTGGTTAGTTGCCAGTTGGTTTGTTTTCACTTAATTAGTTAGTTAGTTACTTAGTTTGTCAGTATTTTGGTTGTGTTACATGTCTTTGTGTGTACTTTTTACTGAGTAAAATTTCTGTTTTCATTTAAATAAAATAATATGGTCTAGGAAAAACAATAGAGAATAGAAAATAAAAAATGGAATTAATTTTAGTGTTTACAACCCTGTGTTTGAAATCTTGACACACAGAAACAAAGTTTTCATCTGACAGCTTAATGAGGAAAAGATAAGTGTATCTCACTGAGCTAATAATCCCCCACATAGCCTTATCACTGAGCCACGGCAACAGAACACCCCTGAAATAGCTGAAACCGTGTGCACAGGTAGGTGTCATGAGCACAACACCTGGGAGAGGACACTGGGAGAGGGTGCTCACCAGCTGGATTCTGCAAAACTCAACGCTGACAGTGACCTGTATGGTCTGTGAATGCACTATGCAGTGAGCGTCCACTCACCTATGACTTGAATGGTTCTCGGGTGCTCAGATCAGGGTGCAGAATTGTCTAAGTGCGTTGTCTGCTACACTCAGTGAAATCAGAAGCACAGATCAGCACAGGAATCACACATGCTTCACTCACCAAACTGAGGTCTGTCACTGCAGAACACACAGAGGGAGGGAGGAGGTTACAGTGTTATGTGTGCCAGTAACATGATGCTGACAAAGAGTTTTCTGTGGTCGTATCACCGCTATTGGTGCAAGACACCGAGAAAGGAAAGGATTCTGCAATGTTCTGCATGCAACTCAGTTCAAGTGGTGTGATACAGTGTTTCTATCTGCAGTGCTGTTTCTCCCTCAGGCTCTGTAATTCTGACGGGGTGCGACAGCCTGCATCATGACACTGAGCATATCTACAGGCAAAAACACAAATGAAAATACACATTCTCATTGCAAAGTTGTTGCTGATCTCAAAATACAAAAGAAATAAATAAAATCCTTTAGAATTGTCTTGATGCACAAACTGGGCGTCCATGAGGAGGCTACAGAGAGGACACAACAGACTGAGGAGTAACACGCAAATGAAAAACACACAGCGGAGTGGATACTGTCGTGCTGTGCAGTAATATTCTCTATCATCAACAGTGCGAGAGCAGCATGTCGGTATTGATCCTATTGACGAGACATGTGCCACAATGCAGCGTCACCCCACCTCAGGCTTCATTCACACACACACACACACACACACACCCACACACACACACACACCCACACACACACACACACACACAAACTGCAGCCATCTCTACACACTCATCCCAAACAAGTAGGTTACCATCTCTTCCACTTTGGGGATGTGTTTATGGAAGTTCAGGGCTGCAGGAATGAAATCATTGATGAAATCAATTTAAATTTAATTTTCTCTTTGTGTGTTGTAATTTTCTAATCAGATCTCAGTAAATAAAACGTTCATTTCTTGCTTTCATAGTTGCTGAATTCTCCTTTAGCACATGCTTTACAGCAAGTGAAACAAGGTCAGTATGTCTAAAACTTTGGTCTCAAGTGTGTCAGATCAGATGCTCATTTTACCTCACCAGTCTCAGGTCTTTGTGTCAGTATGTCCAATATCTGAGAGGATCTGAATGGACCTAGTGCCAAACCTTTCAGCTCTGATCAGGTGGTGGTGTCATGGCGAAAAAACATGAGAGCTATGACCTTCACAGTTCACCGTCCTGACGATGGGCTGAGGCCGGAGCTTGTTTGAAAGTCTGCAAGATTCATGCTGTTAATAACGGGGTTTTGATTCACACATTTATTGGCCAGTGATGTTTAAAGGCTATTTATTGACGTTTCTCTGCTGCTGAATGCAGTTTTATGCAGGAGCCAGTGGTGATGGTTGCTTGCCATCATTGCATTTATAAGCCCTCTGAGCAAGCGTAAACACATCGTACCCTAACCTGATTTCTTTGTGTAACCTTGTTCTTCAAGAGCACAACAGCGTCATGCCAGAAAAACACTCAAGTATTTCTCAGTTTTTCAATTTAGTTTCATCCTGAAAGCAATACAAACATACAAATTGTGCACACCGGTCAGTTTCAGTTAATACTGGCGGCCCCGGACTTCCATGGTGTGTGTGTGTGTTTTTCTTTGAGGCTTGTGTATGAGAGATGAGGATTGTGTGTGTGTGTGGAGCGGTGGTCATTTGGATTGATCCTTTTCCACCCCCCTCCACCCTTATCTTCATTCATCATCCCAAATTCTTTGATCGCTGGCCTTCTGCCAGGTGGAGCTCCTGCAGTCAGCAGAATATCTGCAGCACACACACACACACTGTGCCAGTGCACACACATCACGTATTACCTCCTGCCTGAAAATAGTCATTATGCATGCCGGACATGGCGGTGTGGTGGTGGCGGGGCGGGGGTGCAGTGATAAGTGGAGTGGGCAGTAAGGAAAGATGTGATGTGATATGTCCTTTTTAAAAGGAGAAAACTTTTAAGGTCAGACTGTTCTCTGCAGGGACACGAGGGGGAGCAGGTGATGTGAAATGAGAATAGAGAGGTGAAGACACTGAGATACAGCAAGAGAAAGGCTACAGCAGGAGGAGGGAGGGAGGTGGAGGAGGTTGGGAGGACTCTGCAGCAGCAAAAAATGATGCAGGGAATGAAGTTTCCAAGCTCCATTAGCCCCATTAGCTCCGTTAGCTGTGGATACACTCAACTGTTTGTGACGGAGAACCTACACCTGGATAAGTCGTCATCGTGTGTGATCACAGCAGTTTTCGTGTCACAGCATTCCTCCAGCCTCCATCTGTGCGGAGGGTAAACAAGGCCAGAATCTTTATAGGCCAGATTGCATGTGTGTGTTAGTCACCTGTTTGTCCTCAAACAGGCGCTGATAGTTCAGTGGGGGCGCTATGTCCAATTTGATCATGTAACAGTTTGTGTCTTAGAGTCAACATGAGGCCCTCTGAGGGGAAAGAAACCATTTAAGTTTCCTCCATGTTTTTTGATCCACAGGCTGCATTTTGTCCCAGTTCCTCATGACCCCGATTAGAGCTGGCCGGGACAGGCCGGATTATACAGAACTTTGAGCCTGAGAACAGTGGTGAAGATACACTCAGATCTTTTAGCAAGTAGAAGTAAAATAAAACCTTTAATACTGAGATTTATCATTTCAACGCCAAGGAAAGCAGACAACATGAATCCTGGAGCAGATCAGACTCAGTGGTAAAGATTTGTTTGCAGTTGGAGCTGAAGTACTCATTGTCCCACAGAACAGTGGGACCCTCCAGTCCCTGATTGTTGGGAGTCTGATGCCAGGTGAATGATTGGCTCATGAGCAGAATAGCGCAAACATGCACTCATAAATACATCAATACTGTGGTGAGGAGGATTTATTTTGAAAGGACAATGATTTGTGTATACATATACTGTCTGTGTTGGTATGTGTGGAGTTTGCATCTAACAGTGTAACAAGCAGAGATGGAGAGAGAAATACGGCTTTATTATTATGATTATAGGGCAAAAGGATTGACTTACAGTTTCACCAAAATCAAATGAGATCAGTGAGGACCTGCTGGTTTTTTGTTAGCCATAGCAGCATGGCACAGGGGAGTTGAAGTCAGTCAGGTGGTCCCCACTTTGATCAGACGAGCATCCGCAATAACTATTGTATGGATTACATGAAACTGAGCCTGAGCTGCTCTGTGTTTAATGCTAATTAGCAAATCTTAGCATACTAACACACTAAAATGAAATTAATGGTAAACGTTAAACTGCACACATGCTGCTAGCTTTTATCTCAAACACCATACAACAGTCTCATGGAGCTCTGGTGTATTCTCGTCGATAGGGCATTTTCTAACATGTTGTTTGTCGGTTGAACCAGATTCTGGTTTGTTTTCCTCCTGGGCATAAACCTGTTGAGCTGATCTGAACATGGTTATTGTGCTTGGTGAGTGCTGAATTAATTCTTGTAATTGTGGAACGGTTTGTTTTGTGGTGGGTACGTGATCGGCCAGTCTGATCCAGCTACCAAGGAACACCCTATGGCTCCTGTAGCCAGCTGTGCTTCCATTCTGGGAATCAACACTTACTGGCTGACCAGTCTGAGAATGAATCCAGCAAGAAACCTTTTACTTTTGTGGCCTCAGTGTTCTTAAACTAAAACATCAGTTCTTTCCCCTAGAATACGCTCGTATCATTTGCGATGGTGATTTGGCCTCTTTCCTTTGTGAGGTCAAAAGCTTTAAATTTCAATAGCTCAAACACATCATGTAATTTTCTGGCAAACGTACATAACAAATGTATGAATATGTTTTTTTCACAACAGCCACGCGGTCAAAACAAAAGGCAAACTGCCCCTCCACACTGAGTTGAAATAAACTAGATAAGCAGCTATTGCCTTCATGGGGCTTCTACAACACTTTCAACATTTACTTTGATGCTGCTTGATAAACCATTTCTTTAGGGTCCACACTCATGTTAAGTGCTTGAGTTTGGGTGTTGGTGGCTAATGTGGTGTAAATGTGTGAGGCAGGTCAGAGTTTTAGTAAAACTTTAAACATCCTGCATTTAAAGTTACGAGGAGAGAAACAAACCTCTCAGCTGGCACAAACACGTGAGTTTCCATTCCTTGTTTTGGTGGTACTCTTTTATTCAGTCTCTACAGTTTCTGTTAAGACCAGAGAAGCAATCCTGCACACGTAATATGGTCCATTAGATCCATGTTTACATGACAAACCTCTTCTCAAATGATAAACACTTTTGAGCAAGTTCAGGCGTTTAATGGTCCAAATACCTTCTGCAAAATATTGAACACATTACAGCTAATCAATTAATCAGGGCGCCACTGATTTTACATATCAAAGAATCAGTTTACTTTACTCTCGGATTTTTCAGGTTTGGGGAACTTGTGGTTTGATAGATCGTGTGGGGAGGGTCTGAGATACTAAAATGGTATCAGGATGCATTGTGGGAATGTAGGATTAAGTGTTTTTAGGTTTGACTCATGCCAAGAAACCAGGATATATACCGACCTCTGCTGGTATTGCAACACTGAACCACTGCACTGCTCTTTAAAATTCACCATGTCCCCAGTATGTGGGTGACTCCTCCTTTCCCTCCATGAAAGCCTGATTTCTTCATACAGGTCTGCTGATTCCCAACCACAGCTGCACCTCTTTCTTTTCCAGTGCAGCGAGATGTTCTATCACGCTGAAGTGGCTGTCGATCAGCCCGGCTCATTATCCTGAAGAGACACACCTGTCCTGCTGGTCTGTGAACAGGAAACACACCTGAAGCACATCTTGTCTACCAGTACCGACCTGTACCTCTGACGCCCAGGGGCAGGACAGATCAGGGTTCATTTCAGCGGCAAATGTGTAATTTGCACTCTTCAAGTTCACAGCTGCTCAAATGCAACCTCTTCATTATGTTCAGTGAAAGTCACTGAGAATGATTCACTCCTTGCAGGACATGACCACTCAGTGCAGCGTCTTGTTTAGCTACTTCAGAGACAAAACAAAGCGAGGATTCAGGAGTGCAGTCTGAAGAGATTTCACAAACATTTCTAACACACTCTGAGGTTATAGTTGGAGGACATTTCTCTGGATTAATTCTCACATTCTTTTTGTGCAAATAAATGACACATCTGCTCCTTTCTGGACTGTTTCACACAAACTCTTTCTCTCTTTCAAACTCTCAGAGAAAAGCCATTTTGCTTCTTTCTCCATCACCTTTAGCCTCGTTACCTCATGAAATCTTAATGTGAAGCAAGATGTTCTGATTTGTCATTTCTATTAGAATTCTCTCTGGAATGACTGCTCACACTGCAGGTCCATCACTCTGCCCCTGTTGTTTATGACTTCCTGAATGTGGCCACATATCTGGATATCTGGATAAACTCTAATTTACAGTTAACGCCTTCAAACCAGCTTAGAAATAACATGAGTCAGGAAGTGTGGCCACAGCACCACATGTGAACAGTAACAAAGCAAATTCAAGGTCAGATTCAAGTCATCTAAAGGCTTAGAAAAAATTGTCCCAAAGCCAAACTTACTTGCTGACCACCGTTTACGCTAATAAACCTACTGCTGAACTTAAAAACTGCATTGCATAAACACACTTTGGAACAAAACACACACAGGTTATACGGGATAAAGCACATGCAATCTAAATATCTATATTAATTTGTGTTTCCAGAGACCTGAAGCTGAACAGCGGTGCAGGTGGTGACCCAGTCGTGATGCGACTGCTGCTGCAAACTGAGCCAGAATCCACAGCGAAAATGGTATTTATGTGTGTGTGTGTGCTTGAGAGAGAGAGAGGGGGATAAACTTCAAAGACTTATTTAAGCTGATCCATATAGATCCTGTGAAATGGGATATTGTAATATTATATGTGAGAAATGATTTATTCTTATTAAATGATGACCTGATAATAAACTATAGGTGGTGATAATAACAGCGTCTAAATACTGCAACAGGTAAATTTAGATTGTGATATTTTCTGCAGTCAGCTTCTATTTACCCAGTGAATGTAAATGGTCATGTGATCTGTGTTTTCAGGTGTGTTAGTACAGAGATTATTTCTGATGTAGAGCTGAAACACTCGTCTGGACAGGGGTTGTTTAAAATGCTGTTTTGAAACACATACGATGCCAGCAGTGGGCCAGGACAGGCTCATCTATTTGGCACTTCTTTGAGTAGAAAAGAACTGACTCAGCACTGTTGATCCTGATTTGGCGATTGACAACTTTACCAGGCTAAAGCCAAGGAGGCACACCCTCATGATTCCAGACGCTCAAAGAAGTGAGGAAGGATGGCAACAGAAAGGACAAAGTCCTACTAATCCTCTTTGTCCAAAAACAAATAAAAGTCAGGGAGTGAACAGGGAATAATGAAGACGCAGGGACCAGTGGCAGACAGTATAACGGGTAAATAAACAAAGACCACGGGATGGGAGCAGATAAAGGTCATATCATCATGGTATAAGCAGGGTTAGTGCAGTGAATGAAAGAAGAGAGAAGGCGAGCCGTGCACAGATCAACAGTAAAGTAGCATAATAACCTTTCACCCCTCCCTAACCGACCGCTGCTGATCTGACTTCAAAAAACTTGGCGTAGATCATAATCTATTCAGTGGCTGTAAACGCTTCTGGTCCAGACTGGAGATTCACAAACCTCTGATAAACCGGTTATGAGTTTTCAACTGTATAAACAGATGTTTTATCCAGAAGAAGCTTTAAACTAATCTGTCCCTTAAAACCTCAGGTTCTTTAGTTCCCACAAACACTGGACACATTCTGCTTTGAGGCTGTTGTTGACAGATACTTATGATGAAGCTGCAGCGGGGGCGAGTGGCCACTTGACCCCCACAAACCCTCCTTCAGAGGGAGAAGTAAATGAGGTGTGAAACACCAAAAGCCTTAAAGTTCGATAGAGACCCAGAGGAGACGTTACAGAGAGGGAAGACAACAACACAATGCAGTGAAAGGATGTATATAACACACCACCATGACAGAAAGACCTGACTCAAACTGACCCATAAAAGATATTTGTGATAGTGTGTGTGAGAAGCCACTAAATAAATCTGCTGATGGGACCTTTGACTGGGTGAAACTTTACCTGAGACTATAAGACGCCAGGTGGAGAAAACATCTACAGTCTTTACGACACCAGAGGTTTAAACCACACACGAGGTTTCACATGCACGTTTGGTCTTGGAGAGTTAACCAGACAAACATTTACCAAACCAACCATTTAGTCCTCAACATCTTCTACTTATCTGAAAACTCCTCTGACACTAATCACCAAAACAAAGGTCAGATCTATGTTCTTATCAGAGGAGTTTTCAAACTTTATTTTTCAGTTTTACAAGAGAAAAGGCTTAAAGGATGAAGACTGACTGGTTGGTTTGGTAAATGGACGTCTGGTTAAATTCTTCACCTCAGATAAAAACATGTGGCTGCTTCACTGAGATTTTCCATGAGAAGCATTTGGGATCATGTGAACCCCTAAAATCCTGTCATTTATTGCAGGTAATGAATCAATTAGTTGATCAACAGAAAATATAGAATCAATATCAAATGTTCTCTGTTTCCAGCTTCTCAAATGTGATGATTGTTCCAGTTTTATGTCCTTGTAGAGTGAATATCTTTGGTTGGACAGAGCACAGAGAGACATGCTGGAGCTCTGGGAAACAATTTAAACAATTAATCAGTTAATTAGAAAGAATAATGGAGAGTGGAAATAATCATTAGCTGCAGCTCTGATGTCTTTCCATAAAGAAAATAAGAACAGAGTATTTTCCTCTTTAGAAAGGAAAGACAGTGAATAACTGATCTTTATCATCCATCACAGAGTTTAAGTTTTTGGATGATGCATCAGTTTTAATTTAACTGTCTGAGACTAAAAACCCAGAGAGGGCCTCTTCAGAGTGTTTGTATGTGATATAAGGGGCCGAGCAGGCGGAGAGATAAACGGATGGATTCCATTAAACACATGTCTTACTGACGTTAACACTGATTTATGGTGAAAAAGACAGAAAGAACATGATGTCAGACTGTTTCTGTTTCACTCATGTCAGAGAGGAGAGGAGGTCTTTGTTAAGAGAACCAGTGACTAACAGGCATGAACGGACAATCGGCTCCTGGGAACCTACATTTTAACTGTGTTTTACCACATTAAAAACAGTAGGTGACATTATTTACATTTTCAAACCTAAAAATGAAAGAAAAAAAGAAAAAAGTCACCATCTTAAAAAACACAAACCAATGATCTGGATGTGAATTCACATCACACAGCGCTGCTATCTCTGATATCTTTGGGATACGACTGTTCAGAGCTCTGGAGAACATTTCAAGTCGCCCAGCTGACACTGATACTCCTGATAAACAGATAAGAGTTCACCCCCAGTGTCGCTGCAGAGATTCAAATAATCAACACCTTTGTTCTTGTAAAACAGGCCACAAAACCCTCGTTAAAATTCTGCCTGTAAGCAGGAAAACAAGGGTAAAAATAGCAAAAACAACGGAGAAATTCGGTGTTGTTCTTAAAATAAAGCTGCTGTAAAAAACATGGAAACTTCCTCCCTCCAACCAAACACAGGATTCATTTTTGGGGCTGTACTACAATCTAGTGTGTGTTGAGGCATCTCCCTCCTCCTCCCTGCCTCACAAAGCTTTTCCATGGTGAGCTGCTGGGAACTGATGCAGGGAGAAGATGCTATATTCAGCATCTTTGTACCAGACCAGGAACATCCCGCTGTAACAGGTTTCAGCAGCTGTGACACAACCTGCTGTGGAAAAGCAGACCGACCTCGCCAAGCACACAGGCTCCGACATTCGTTAAGAGGTTGCATGTATTTGTATGTGGGTGGGGTAAAAAAAGGGGGGGGTATCAACTGTACACACAGCCTGGGGTATTCACAAATAGCTCAGTAAGTTTCCTCACTGAACACCACACATATTTTCCTCAGTGGTTAAAGGCGTGGGTTCAAACCAGTCCACTGCCTACCAACACATAAGTATTTCTACGTCACCGTCACACCACCTTGGCTGCCACAAAGAGTCCTCAGTATGGAGCACAGTAGGTCTGTGATGGCAGGTTTGGTCGCCTGTGCAGCAGCAGGAGTGGCAATAAGTTTAAAGGGCTCTGATGTCCAATCAGGACGCTCCATATGAATTTCTAACAAACACATCGGATGTAGTTTTCAACAGCAAACTTCCAGTGTCACCATGAAAAGACCAAAACCAAATGTCTCCTGCTAACAAGTACTTCTTGGCGAGCCGCTGCCTCGAGAGGAAAAGTGACTTTTCTTCTACTTGATCTACTTGATTTATAGGCTAGACATTTTGCACAGACTGTCGTGGTTCTCAGACGATATATCCTCTGTACTTTGGTGGTCATTTATCTTTTCATCTAGTGCCATCATCAGGTCAAGATTTCAGTTTTATAAATCAGTACTTGATGACGTTATCTTCATCTCTGCCTGTTTAGTATGCAGAGGCAGATACATCCCTGTCTGAGCAGTAACATTATCCTGTCCTGATGATAAAAACCTTTGAATTTCTCATCCTCTCCAGGATATACGACGCTTCAGGAGCTGACAGTCTCAACCCTTCACCCTCCTCTCTCCCCGGCCCATCCTTCCCCCGCTGTGAGGAGGTAATTTACGAGGCTTTCTCTCACTGAACCTCTCTGCTGTCTCTTTTAACTGCCTGCCTTGACCCTGAGGAGAGCCATAGTTTAAAGTTAATCTGGTTCTTCATCCCAGCATGACTCTGTGTTTTAAAGAGGGAGACGGCTGCGTATGTGGGGCTGTATCTTCTCTTTATGCCCCCTCACAAGGTGTCAGAGGTGAAAGCCAGAGGTTAAAGTTCAGCTCTGGTCACAGCCGAATGTCACGTGTGATATGAAACAGGTAAATACCTGGAGCTTCAGGGTCACGTCTCACTTCCTCTCCTTCCTCCTTCCTGCTTTCTAAACAGCGTGAGATGAGGATGAAACACGTGTCAGTTCATTGTTTCAAACTCTTGTTTTTGTTCTGAGCACTTTCACACAGAACGCAAATATTACTTAGAGGAGGTGGATTTTCCTGAGCTTTTGCACCATGAATAAAGGCCAGAGGCTCTGGGTCAAAGGATCCTGGTAGTTGATCCTCTGCCTCCTCAAATGCGGCGGTCGCCTCCCCAACAGGACCTCAAACTGTCACCAAAAATATGTTCACAACCGGCTGTGATGGAGCTTTAGCTCCTGTATATTCATGGGCGAGTGTGTTGCACTTTTGCATTCTTTATTCGACTTTGAGTCCTGTCTAAATAAGGCTCAATAATTTCAAACAGCTGGACACTGTAGTTTTTATCAAACTTTTCTTAAACTGAAGAGAATAGTGCATTTACTGGGGACTATTTTCAGCAGTGGATGAATCCACATTTGGTGCTGGAGCGAGTATTTGAGGCAGCAGCGTGGTGTGTGTAGGACTTAGAAGGAACAACAGGTGCATGATGAAAATGATTAACTGTTGATAAACCTGCTAAACACCAGCATGTTAGCGTTCAGTCTTACTACTCGAATAAGCTTTAGAGGATAATTCTGGTTTGTTTCAACTCGGCCATCGTTCCTATCAGTGGATAAATGCTGATCAGAAACCTGAGCCTCCGCTGCAGTGGCTCATCTGAATTTCATTTGTTTAAGCAGTGAACAGTCTGTAAACATTTTCACCCTGAATAAATGTTTCTGCTTCATTTATATTTCTGTCAAACGGGGGGAAAGTTCAGAAAAACGTGTCCTTAATCAAGAAGCTGTTTGCTACACAAATAGTGGTGAAAACACACACACAGACTATTTAGAGGAACGTTGCCTTTAAAGCTGCAGCCAGTAGATGGCAAACACACTACTCAACACGACAGAAACTTCTATTCACGAGGCAGAAACAGAGGCCTCCTCTTAATTATCATCTACACCCACATATTCCTGCACACAACAGAAAAACATACACACAGCCACTGATTCATTTAACCTGTTGTTTCCTGATCAACACTAATTCACACAAATTGAAGTTGACCGTGCAGAGAAGCAGCCCCCCTTTTCACTGCAGGCCACAGTCTGTATCTGTGTGTGTGTGTGTGTGTGTGTGTGTGTGCTGGGTGGGTGGGTGCAGGGGTACTGGGTGGGGGTCAGGGTGGAGCCGCCAAGTCTAAGCCAGCACACAGAGAGGGGTTGTTGGGCTGAGGGTGGCTCACAGCCCCGATGTTCTGGGCTCTAAATCACTGGGGCTCCGCTGCACAACGTGGTCGACCACAACTATGAAAACTGTCACAAATATGATCGTCTATGCTGACGGGCGACGAGCGGAGTCTGAGGAAAGAAAGTGAAACCTCAGTTTATAGAGACAACACTGATGGACGCTGCAACAGGCCAATAAGTCGATCAATCAAATCCAAAAATGTCAATGTAAACAATTCCAAAAATTCACTGTAGAAGATGTGGTTGTTTGTACAGAGTCACTGGCTTTAGTTAAGTGAGGAGAACCTACAGTCAGAGACAGATACAGCGTACTGTACAGTATTGTTCAGTCATAATGCATGAAATATGACTTATGGAGAGAGAGATATTCCATCTAAAATAAAGTTACTGTCCTAACTTTTCTGTCATGCATTGAAAAAAGATGAAAAGTGAGTAGAAGTGGTGATACTGTGACGGACAAAAACCAAATGGCATTGGTCATTTCACGCTTTGACATTTCTCTACCTACTGACCCCCCCCCCCCCCTCTAACCCCGACCAACGTGGCGTTAAATGACACGAGCGTAAAAGAGCAATAAAATAATAAAAAGTGTAAAATGTGCAGACATGAGCTGTGCAATGTCGTGAAAGTGACAAATAGCACGAGATCACCTCCAAAACAATCCATTAAAATAGGAGTTTTACTTAAAGATTCAGTGTTTCTCAGGCCTGGATGTTTTAACAGACATGATAAAACCTCAAACTCCAAAATATCCAAAATATATTTTAAATTGTTTACTGTTTACGTCCATGTTTCCGCACTGACAGTCGTCTTCTTCATTGCCTTTGTTGGTGCATCACTGGGCTCGTACATGATGCAAACAAAACAGGAAACCACTCGTGCTACTAGTCGTCAAAACCTCCACAAGGTACCTTTAAGTAAAAGTATTTTAAGTGTAATGATTATTTTCATCATCAGTTAATCTACAGATTCTTCGTTTGGTTCAGAAAACGTCCGAAAACTGTGAAAAAGCCCAAAGCGACGTGTTGTTCTGAACAGTAATAACAGTAAATCCTCTGCTGTGAGAAGCTGGAACCATCAACTGGAACCAATAATCAGTCAGTACAAGTCTTAAGAAGTAAAGTACAAATACCTCAAAACTGAAAGTGCATCCACTGCGGTCAAACTCCTGAAAACCAGCAGCACCCTCCATGTCTGGGCCCCTGAATCACTACATCAGCCCCTGGCTACAGTCTAACATGGTGATGATCAGCTCCACCAACAACAAATAAAACATGACAGCTCTTATTTTAACAACAATTTGTGTAGGAAAGGACAGCAGGACAGTGACACTGAATGTGCACCAAAACGTCACCAGGTCTGTCTGAAATCCTGGATCAGGACTCAGGAGAATAATCTGATGACATCTCATACAATCTCTAAAAACCCTAAGAATTCATCTCTAACAGCTGATGAAGGCAGATTCTTTACAAAGGGAAATAACTGTGTTTACACAGTGCATCAGTCCATACTGTGACGAAACCACAGGAAGAAATCCATGATTCAAACCTTCATGGAAGTTTACATCTTGTTATGAGTTTAAACGATACTGTTTAGTAGGGCTGGGGTTCAATCAGATTTCTTATTCCTGTTTGGAATTATTCTGACACTTTAATCACACGTTAGATCCGTTCTGTCTGGTTTGACCGCGTTTGTCAGTGAACACTGCCAGATGTTGTAGAAATAAGAGAGAAGCAATAAGAACTTATTCGGCGTCATGTGCCGAGCAACAGTTTGACCGAGAAGAATCCTCGCTCGCGGCTCGCAGAAACATCAATTCTTTACCTCGCTCGGTGCGGTGCTGATCTGATCTCCAAAACTCTCCAGCGGTCAGGACGCGGACTGAGGCGCAAAACGGTTACGCACGTGAAGGTAAAGACGGAACAGGCGGTGTGTGTGTGTGCTCTCAAACTGAGAGAAGTGTGGCAGCGACCAGGCGCGCTCCTCCTCGTGTGTGTGTGTGTTGGGGATGAGAGGAGTCTGCTCTGCGCGCCGCCGAGACGCGCGCAGGTGAAATTTATGCAAAAGTGCGCGAAACTCCGGGGCGGTCCGCAGATTTACCTCCAGGTGGATTCAGATGGTTCCTGAGTAAATAGCGGAATCACCTCTGTGTCACAGGGTTTTGGCCGTTTGCCTCACATCCCTGCAGTGGATCCTGAAGTGGATCTGCTGAGTCTGGGCTGTTGTTCCGTGACACATCTCAGCATCACACCCAGTTCAGGCAAAGACTCAAACAAAGGAGGTACCCAGCCCCTGTTGCTCAATGTGTAATGACAAATTTGATTTCGAAAGTTGTTGCCTCTGCTGCTCCCCCGGTCTCTGCTCTGTCCAGGCTCTCGGTTCAATAAAATAACAAGGTCCCTTTGGATTTGACACAAGAAAAATAAAGTAACACAGTTTCTGGCCTGTTTCAACAAGCAGGTTTACTCATCATTATCTGGATAACTTTCACCTGAAACTGCCCCAAATCTGAACTAAACAGAGCTGAAACCAGGATTTTAGAAATACTCAGGTCATGAGGCCGAGTTCCCAGAAAACGATTTAGATGTTTCAGTAACTTCAGCGTTACGTTATTGTCTCCTGAGGAGGAAAATTGTGTTGGTTTAAGGGAAATGTTGCACAAAAACAAACCGTCACAATAAAATTAATTAAATAAGATCATCACATGAAAGTAAACACAAGCCTGACATAAAATTACTGAGCAAACAGATGGAGGCAGTGGTATTCCAGCAGCTCCGGTGTTCTGCTCAGTAAAATTCCTGTTTTTCTCAGTGGAGTCTGGTACTGATATATAGAGATGTTTCTGGTTAAACTACAAGGATCTTCCTCTTTAATAAAAAGCTCTGTCTCTGTAGGAATCCTGTCATAATGTTGTCAGACACTGAGAAGAACAATCTGAGTCTGTCAGAGACAGAAACAAGAACTTTAGTGGACAGACTTTGACGTGGACAGTTGTCCACTGGATTAAACTGCAGCAGCTGTTGATGGTGAAGGTTTTTTATCCCTGTCAATCATTTACAGAAAATAAGGCTCAGGTTCAGAAATATTTCAACTTGTCTCATTTTGTTTTAATCGATGCACCAACAAAACATTTTCTGCCACATATTTCAATTCAGATATTTCCATTTTCTTCTGTGCAAATTGAAAATGGGCATAAAAACGAGCGGATGGAAACTGAGAGCTGAATGGGACGCGTCCCCAGAGGAAGCGTTTCTTATGTTTACATCTGTGAATCCAGCCTTTAGTCTAATTAGGAACAGTTCCTGGGTGTTGGGTTGGTCTGCTTTCAGACAAACCACATGCTGCGGCGAGTGTTTCACAACTTATTCACCCGAGAATCAATTACACTCATTATCACATTCCCCCTCCATCCATCCATCCCTCTCTCTCCATCTCTCTCTCTTATCTCCCTCTTACTGCCTCACCTCATCTGATTTATGACACTACACTCGCACTACACCTTCCTTTTTTCTCTTTACTGTCTCTGAAGCCTGCACATCTGTTGTCCCATTACAGTAACAGTCCATTAAAGACTGAGAGGGAGGGCTCGGAGCCAAATGTCAAACAGTTTAGTCTCAAAATAAACATTAAGCGAACACTGTCAGGGTTACAGAGGACAAATTTATAAAGGACGTAACAGTACAACGAGACTAAAATGACTAAATGAAAAATGATCTTTTAGTTTTCCTCCAGAGACTTTGTCAGTGTTGTGAAATGACCTTAATTATCTTAAAAACACCTTGTTTCATTTTTTTTCGTGAGACCTTGTTATAGTCTTTTTCTAGGTGTTGGCTGAGTAAAATAATCCAGACAGAAAGACAGAGGTGAGAAGCAGTGTGAGCTGTACTGTGGCAGACATGCCGTTTGTTTCGGGGTGTGTACCATTTACTTTCTGCTCTTTCAGACTTCCAGGCTGTTTCTCTTTCTATGTAAAACGTTTGTGGCTGCTTTGATGCAACTCATCACATGCCACAGCGTTTACACGGCCAGCTAATAACCACACATCTACAAACGTGATGTGACCTTTAACCTCTGCTAATTTTATATTAGAGAAACACCTCTTTAAAAGCCTCTGTGCTCCACCTGCTGAGCAGCAAACAGCCGACAGACTCAGTCAGAGAGCAGCCGGTGAACACAGTGGAGCATTTAGCAGCTGAAGAGCCAGAGATTTCCCTCAGGAGTCGGTGTAGGTCAGAGGCTCGCCGGGCTCTGTCGTCCAATGACTTTCATCGTTGTTTGGGATCCAGGGGGAGGATGGGAGTCAAGTGGTGTTACCTCACCTCCACACCTATCGTCATCAGGGAGGCGGTGGTGTCTCTGATGTTGGCAGGATTTGCTTTTTAACGCAGCATATTTTATGTTTTATAATCAAGTCTGCAGCTGCACAGACTCTGGATCAGCATGTTCACGGAAAAATGCTCTGCCAACTATAATACAACAGGGCAGTTAGCAGATTGGTGAACGTAGCTGCTCTGTGTTACGTTTGCTTCACTGGCTTCGTATCTGTATGTATGCAAATCAGCCAGGACCTCTCTCTCTGCACCACACATACATTAACCCACACTCCTTCCAGAGCACAGCTTCTCTTCCAGTAAGAAAAATCAGTGGGTGTTGGTGCAAGTGTTGTAAGAGCTGCCACCACCTCTGAGCTCGATGACTAACACAAACACACACTCAACCGGCTGAGTGAGGAGCAGTCGTGTTCACTGTGGTCATGTTGGGTTCGCTTAATAAAAAATGCAGCTTGTGATTGAAACCTCTGCTGAAAACATCTGGTGGAGACCAAACACAGAGCTGAAACAGAGGGAATACTGGACGAGGTGGAGACATCATGACTGCACATGATGGATGTGGAAATAAGCAGCTGTTTGCTAATAAGTTCACTAAGTCAACTTTATATGGTGCTGTTATGTGAAAGGCCACACAGTCCACTTTTAGAAACAGACGTAGCTCTACTTAAAAAAACAGTTTGAATATCATAATCTAATGCACATGCTGCTTGAATAAGCTTTATTCCTCCATGATGTTGTGAGTTTCAGTGAATCGTCCCCTTGGTGCAGGACTCCTGAGCTCCTGAGCTGTAAAGCCAAACGAGCCACAAACATCAGTCCCGCTCACTCTGCTAAATCTGCACCATTAACTGCACCATTGTTGCGGTCAGTGAGCTTTTCCCATCAGAAGGTTAAAGTAATAAAGAGTTGAAAAGGTCAGCAGAGAGGCTGTCAGCGGTAACGACTGGAGAAGAGGTTTGTCAGTAAAGAGTAAATCTTGTTGTGAACTTAATGAGTTTTACTCAGAATGAACTGTGGTCATGTGACAGAGCCAGAGCTGCTAAGATTAGCAGAATAACAAACTGGGTATAAATAGTCTGTACACAGTCTAAACTGATCAAGACATGAGTCTTTCAACGTTATGTGCACAAAAATATGTGGACAGGGAAACGTTACAACCATATGTGGTAGTTGAACATGTGATTGGTTTTAATGTGCAGCTCTAACGACCTTCAGATCCTGGCTGCAGAGATTTGGTTCATCCACAGAAACAGTGAGGACCCATTACACCAACATCTGTCACAGCGACTGCTAAGACAGTGAAATTTTATTGTGAAATCTCTTAATATCAGTGGAATCACAGTGATCAAAGGATTGATTTGGGGCTGATGTACAGTAGATTCACACAAACCTTTTGCATCAAAGTGAACTTTAATACTTTGCTCCATCGACCGGACGTGGAGGAAGTGTTCAGATCTTTTACTCAAAGCAACATGATGTAACTATTTCAGATAATAAGATAATATGTCGAGCACACAGGGTATTATCTTGTAAAGTTAGTATTTTTCTCAGGAAATAAGGCGCTCTCCTGTTAGTTTTGTTGTCGTTCGTTTGTTAACGACGTGTGGAGCTGGGTCGGTTTCTGAGCAGCACAGTCAAGTTCTTCAACACCAAACTGGGAAAACCATTTCTCTATGGAGCTGGATTTGTGTACGGGGACATTGATTATAAGCTTCTTGATCATTGTTGTGAAAATAGATATGATATTCATCCATCACATTTACATCAGTGACGTCAGGCTAAATAACAGGAACACCTCTCTCTGTAGTATTTTCTTCTGTTGTTGTTTCCTCAAAGTCGTTTGTGTTGCGTCGTCTCATGCAGGTAAAAGTCAACTCATCCAGACTCAACACAAAGTGCTGCGCATGTAAAGTGAGCACACCCACATGTGCAGAGCGTGTGGACAGGGGGTCTTTGTACTGGCTCAGGGTGGGGTTCAGGGGAATTTGGTTTAATGACACAAACACACACACATATGCCCTCACACTGAGACTTTAACATGCTACAGCCCCACCCCAGCAACTTTAATGAGTTGTAGTCAGTACCATTCACAATTCATGCTATATAAGAAGCATGTTAGTGTTATTCACTGTTTCTGTTTTGTTCTTTTTGTGACATATTTTCAAATCCTGAGCAAACCACACTGCAGATCTACCAGAGCTGCGCTGAGGTGACACAAACCTGGATTTTAGTTCTTTTAGACTGAATTACAAGCTTGAGAGCGGTGAGAACGGACCACAGTAGTAGAGTTAAGCCCCTTAACAGTACAGTGAAGTGATGTTATTACAAATTCAGAGGTAAACAGTGGGTTCCTGGGGTTTTGGAGGAACAGGACCAGACCTGGAACTTCAGTGAACCTGGGCTCAGACTGAATCAAACTCTCTGTCAGGGTAAAAACAAAAGCTTCACTGGGAGCCAGGTCTGCACGCCTCACACCCACCCCCTCTGGAAGCTCCATCAGCCACAACAGGACCCGGACGTGCCATCTTGCTGCATATATGTATGCAGTAGTAATGACCTCCTATAGGCAAATACAGTTCTGTTTACACCAGTCGTACTCTGAGCGGCGTGCTCACATGTGGCCTCCTCAGAAAGCTGCCTCTGTGCAGCCTGCTGATTCTGGATAAGGTAAATACACGCTCTGGTCATTATGCCCCTCCCACCACCACCACCTCAGAAAGAGACCTGAGTTCAAGACCAGTCTGCTGGAGAGAGAGGAGGCATGAAACACAACCTCTATCTGACAGACAGGAGAGTTCAAACCTGGGACAGCAGCAGTGAGTCTCTGCTGCTGCTTTCACTGACCTCACGACTTTTTAATGTCTCATGCTCATGTTCAACCAGGAACTGCTCAAGTAAAGGATTTTAAAGGGTCGGGGTTTTCTTGCCAACTTTTTCTGCCTGTAGCTCTGGGAGTGGGAGTGGCCTCGTTCAGTCCACCGCTTCGGTCCAGACTGAAAAATCTCAACAACTATCAGACAAACATGAAACTTTGTACAAACATTCATGGCTCCCAGAGGATGAATCCTACAGACATTAGTGATCCTCTGACTTTTCCTCCAGCGCCATCATCGGGTCAACATTTTCATTTCTCCAGAACTAATGACATCCCCATCAGCCACAGCTCTACTTTGCACACGTTGTATTAGCAAATGTTAGCATGCTAACCCGAGGTGGAAACTACAGATCATTTTGTTGATTCTCATCTTTTTTTCCTTTTTTTCAGGTCAAAGATCATCATCATCATAACTCAAGTGCACCGTGCATCAGTAAGTGAACGCATCACCACTCATTATGCCCACATTCAGCACTGACTCCGACCGTCTTCACTTCAGTCTTCATGACTTCTGTGTCTGATTTATGCACTTTAAACTCCCTTGTTGTTAAAAGGCGCCAGTTAGACAGCAGATCTTCACACTGTGCAGCTTTGACAATGCCTGACGAAGAGATCGAAATGTTGCTTTATTCATTATTTATTTTAATGAGTTCATTTTTTGATCCAGCACCTGTGAAAGTGTTTGGATGTTTGTGCTCTGCACTTTGTAAAAGGCGCCACACTCCTCCACAGTGATTCGTTTAAACTGTTAGAGTCCGATCGGCACAAACGTAGGTTTATAACAACGTCTCAAAACCTGCATTAACAAATAAACAATCAGAGGCCACTCGATGTCGGTGAGGAAATCTGTTTTTTTGTTTGTTTGTTTTTGTACATTTGGTGAACGCCGGCCATTTTTTCTCATCTTGTGTCTGTAAAGAAAGCACATCTCCACAGTCACACCCAGCATGCTTTAGTAGACTTAAGGGAGCTCATCTTCTGCAGCTCTGGGTGTGGTTCAGTATCACACTGGGTTTTTAACAAACAGAGAATAACTGCAGATACGTTTCTCACTGCTGTCGTTTTGCCAGTACTGGAAAGTAACTGAGTACATTTACTCAAGCACTGTATGGTGCATTACTTGAGTATTTCCATGTATTTCCTGCTACTTTATACTTGATTACAGTTCAGAGGGAAATATTGTATGTTTTATGTTTTATTTTACTTTTCCGATCTTTACTTATTGTTGTACTGGTACTTTTACTTAAGTAAAGTATCTGAATACTTCCTCCACTGTCAGGGTATCAGATCAGTCCCATGTGAACATTTTTAAATCCATTGATCTTCACTGAAGAGGACGTGTGGAGTCACAGAGAGGAGCAGGCTGAGGATGACAGGGTGACGTTTTTCCTGGGATGAGATACCACTTCTCTCCTAAGCCTCTATCTCAGCTCACACATGTGAGACAGGAGACAAACTGAGAGATAAGCAGAGACCCAGTGGCACCTACTTCACACAGGACTGACACGGCTGCTGAGAAACTCTCTGTGGGAAATACATGATGGAGGTGAAGAGGATGTCAGAGGTCGACCAGGGACGAAAGCCTTTGAAGAGACAGATTTATGTGGATGAGGTGAATCAGCAGAGAGAAAATGTTTCTCATCTGTATTCAGGGGTTATCATTAGATTACAGGAAGAAAACATGAGGAGTAACAGATAACATCTCCTAAATGAGGCGATGTCGAAGGAACTCTGTCACTGTTTATGGAAATTTAGGTTCATAAGAAATTCCTAAAAAGAGGCAAATTATACACTCAGGGTTCGGTACAGTGCATTTATTAATATATTTATCAGCATTTAATCCACTGTTGATTTTCTGTATTAATTAAACAAAAAAAGTTAAATAAAAATGTCCATCACGTGTTTCCGTTGGTCAAGTTGACACCTTCAAAATCTCTTAATCGATATTCAGTTTAATAAACAAAAAGATTAATCGATTAGTCAAGAAACTGACCTGCAGATGAATCAGTAATGAAAAGAATCATTAGTTGCAGCCTTAATTCGGTTTATTATCATATAAGACAAATATACCCTCTGCTGTAGGAGGAACTGAGGAGATGGTGTCCATGACATTTAAAGAACTGCAAACTAAAGATTCAGCTGAGGAACTATTGGACCAATTAGTGCTGTTTCTTACAAGGGAAGAATAGAGTGTCAATGTATTTTCTTATGCTGGAGAAAAGTAAATCATTTATATGTTGGTTCCCCAGCATCAGTGGCTTCAGCAGGAGACACAGGAAACAGTGTGTTGTTGTTACACACAGAGGGAAGAGGTTGTGCTGCATCATCAAAACACTGGACTTCAGTGCAGGAGACTGATGTTTGTTTTCTGTTTCCAACAAACAGAAATGTTTATTTAAATCACGACGGTGCCTTGTTCAGTTTATGTCAGTCTGCAGAGCACGGACAAACAGCAACTCTGTGGAGTTGGATCTGATCCAGTGTTAGCATGTTCATGTATTTAAAAGGACTCAGCAGCCTCTCCTCCACCTCTCCTCCCCCCAGCTTCTATCTCCTGCCTCTCACTCTCTCTCCTGAAGTCTGGTCAGAGGCAGCACAAGAGGCCTCTGTGTGTTGTTCCACGGGAGGCTGCTGGTGGTGAACTCAGTCCTACCAGAAACACTCTGCCCTGTGGCTTTGTGCAGGTTGTGGTGGAGGTATGAATGTGTGTGGCTCTGTTCAGCTCTGTCAGCCTGAACTGGAAACGTGTGGTGGTCAGAGCTGAGCTGAGTGGTATTTCCTCAGGGGCGATTCACTTCTCCAACTCCTGTCTGTGTCCTTGACTGTGAAAATGTTGCTGCTGTGCTCTGTGTTGCTGCTCAGTTAGACAGAGCCCTGAACCACCCAGCTGTCATTAAGATAAGTCTCACGAGTGATGCTATATTTTTTAAATAACATGCACATGATGCTTTGCTGCAACTGTGCCTGCACTTTTGGAAAGAAATAGAAGTCACATGGCGACAGGATCCTTCACTCAGTCCCACCTGAATAATTCATGAGGAGTCTGAAATGTGTGTCTGGTGCCTTCATCTCTCTGTGGGCCGACCAGGCACTGCCCTGCCTGGGTAGGGTAACAAGAGGTGGGTCGATGCCCCCCTTTCTCCAGCTGTCAGTTATGTAGTTTTGTCAGTAGCTGCAGTACCTCACCCCAGCCAGCAGATGTCAGTGACGTGACAGTGTTGATTTAGAAGAAATGTCACAATACAGGTTATAAATATTGTAATGTTAATGCAGAGCCACCAAAAATCCATTGGCGACTAATTTTCTTTTCATTTGGACTTTGTGTATTCAGGAAGATCATTACAAATTTGTACAAATGTACTCTATCTGAAGCAACTGTTCTAGTTAACTGCTCATATTCTCATTCTGTCACAAATGGTAACAGCTGAGTGGCATTATTGGTCAAAATATAATTGTTTTATCCAGAAAAACAATTAAATAGCAGGACAGAAATTCAACAAACCTCCAAGAGGAAGAAGTAGCGTTCCCTATCCAGTCCGGTAGGCGGCGGTAGTTCACCCTCTTTGAGTTGGTTTGGCAGCCGCCAATCAAAAACAAGACGAAGAAGAAGAAGACTAATGAGAGGAAGAAGAAGTTGTTGTTGATGTAGCTCTTTGTTTAGCGGCAACACCCTGCACATTTGAGATCTTAGAAAACTCCACATCCACCGAAAATGAGTCCACGGAAGAGTGTGTCTCTGAGGTAAGTCAGTCTATCTCCGTTGCGCTTTATTTTTCCGCCTCAGGTCTGTTCAATGTCGCAGCAGCTAAAGGGCTCATTCACGTTAGCTAGCTAGCGTTAGCATGTTTGGCTCCATCTGAAACCGAATCGTCCGTACAATTAACTCGTTAACTAAGTTTTAATTTAACCCGCGCATGAATTGCTGCTACAGTATCATGTCTGTTAAACGTTTTGCATCGCTTTGTGTCGCCGACTTTAGTTCAGTAGCTGTTTAAATGTAGCTTCAGCGGTAAATGGTTTGAAACGATCATCTGCTCTTCAAATTGCGCTGATTAATGATATTTTAGAGAAACTTCCTCTGGTCCGATTGTGTGATAAAACATGAGAGGCACTAAGTGGGGCTCTGGAAATGTAAAAGAAAACCAGTTTTTGATGTGGACCTGGCCTGAGGTGGTCCAGGTGTTTAAAAAGCAGTGACACCGCCATTTTCCCTGTTTTCTCTTATAGAAGAAGAGATTTCACCAAACTGGAATTGTACTTTAGACAGTATTAGCCTTTTCTGGGACTAATAAGTCCATATATAGTGGTATTTTGTCTAGACCTGGTCTGATGTGGTCTAGATGTGAAAAAATAGAAGTTTTAGTGCTGTACAGACATATACAGTTTGCACAATCACAGCTGTCAAAGTGTGACCATGTCTTTAGGCTGGAGTATAAGTATTTGATGAATGTTTGCAGTGGTAATACAGCTGGAATTCCTGACTGGCTAACAGTTTGTTGTAACTTCTACCGTCTCTCTTTCCAGAACTGCGCACGCAGCAGAGAAAACCAAACGTAAGAAGAGAACAGTGCTCACTGAGGATCAGAAACACAAAGTCAAGGAAAGTTCTGAGATCCTTGACACTGACAATGGTAAAGAGACGAATGGCCGCGAGCTGAAGGTGAGCAACCGATCCATAAAATCCAAGGAACACTCTGCAGATCTCCGGGATAAAATTGTGGCGAGGCACAAATCGGGCCAGGGTTATAAAACCATTTCTAAAGCTCTGAATATTCCCAGGAGCACAGTGGCTTCAATAATTGTGAAATGGAAGAAGTTTGGAACCACCAGGACTCTGCCTAGAGTTGGTCGTCCACAGAAACTGAGTAAGCGGGCAAAAAGGGCCCTGGTCAGGGAGGTGACCAAGAACCCGATGGTCACCCTAACAGAGCTCCAGAAGTCCGCCGCAGTGATGGGAGAATCTGTTGGAAAAGCAACCATCTCAGCAGCTCTCCATCGCTCAGGCTTTTATTGTAAAGTGGTCAGAGAGAACCCACTCTGAGTTAAGGCGTCCCACAGCCTGCTTGGAACATGTAAAGGACTCAGAGAGCATGAAGGAAAAGATTCTCTGATCTCATGAGACAAAAACTGAACTCCAAACACTAGTTCTGCTCATCACCTCGTTACCACCCCCTACAGTGAAGGATGGTCGTGGCAGTATCATGTTATGGCGGGCGGGGTTTCTTCATGATAGGGACAGGGAGACTGGTCAGAATGCATGTGACTGGGGCAACAAGGGGCCTGAAGTTCAGCTCCGTTCACAGATAGTTCCCATCCACTCTGATGGTGTTTGAGTGGATCTGTTGGGAAGAAGATAAACTGCCCAAATCCAGGGGTGCACTGCTTTTCAAGACTGAAGACTGGAAGGTGTTAGTGCTGCTGAAGGGGCTCTCCAATATACTGTATTAATGGTCTGAATACTTTTGTATAAATGAAAGATCTACGGTTTTCGTTTGTAATAAAGTTGTAAAAATGTCCAAATATGTTTTCACTGTTTCATTATGAGTTATTGAGTGAAGACTGATGGTTAAAATATCAGTTCAATACAGTTAAAGTTAAATCTATATCATTAAATTTGATAATACTACAGTGACTGTTTTTGTCCACGTTAGTTGAGTTTCAATAAAGTTTGAGGAAGGGAAAAAAGATTCGCTGCTATGACGTAAACCAATCAGGCAACGCTTTGCTGCTGCCTGGTAACCGCCGACCAATAGGAGGCTTCCGTGTGAGCGCGGATAAACGGATTTGTTGTGCTGTCGGGACAGTGGTTTCCTGTGTGTTTTAGCGACAATAACGCCCAATTTTAACATCGGAAACATCCCAAAATCCACAGAGAATGAGTCTGTCTCTAAGGTAAGTCACCCAGTCTCTGCTGCTCTCTGCATTTCTGTAGCACAAGTCATTTAAATGCCCCTAACAGCTAAAAGGCCAGCTCATTCATGTTAGCTAGCGTTAGCATGTTTGGCTGTTGAACAGTCCGCAAAGGTTTACTCGTTAACTACGTTACAGTTTGTAGATTGTTGCTGTAGGTTAACTGTATACTCGTACCAAGTCGCAGTGAAGCTCAGCTTTGTTTAAAGTTTATCCCCATGGCAGCTGTGACAGTTAATGAGGGTTAAACATGTTAAAAGTAAATTTCGTAACCTGTTCCTACTGGTTTCTATTTGTTAATCAGATCCAGCTTTGACGGGAGTAAAAGTTGTTTATAAGTTAGACCTGGGTTATTGTTGTCGCTGCAAAAAAAGTATGAATTACCAAAAACGGTGTTTACATGGTGTTTATACAGGGTTACAACTAGGACACTAGAGGATTATTTTAATGAAAGAGACTAGTGTTTAGTGTAGACCTATATGCTACAGTTTGTGCTATAACAGCTGCCTAAATTTGTGACCCTATAATAAAATGTCTGCAGTGGTCATACAGAGTTTGTTGTAACACTGTGGTCTCTCTTTCCAGAACTGAGATTGCGACGGACAAAACCAAACGTAAGAAGAGAAGAGAGCTGACTGAGGATCAGAAACATGAAATCAAAGAAGCTTTCGAGTTGTTTGACACGGACAAAGACAAAGAGATTGATTACCACGAGCTGAAGGTGAGCAACCGAGGACACCAGTTAGTTAGATAGTCAACAGCCATTCACTGTGCTGACTGTTTAAAGTCTGATTCATTCAGTGTTATTCATCAGAAAATAATGTAAGTTGACCAGCAGGATTTCCACTGCAAAAAAATATTCAGTTTGCATTTAGATCTATCAAAGAGAAGCAGCAAACCATCACATCTGAGAAGCTTTAACCAGGGAATGTTTGGAGTTTTTTATTAATCAATGAATGAAATAGTTGCCTTTTAATTCTATGTTGATCAACTAATCGATTTATTGACTTTTTGCCAAAAACTATAGAATGATGGTGACAGACCTTTTCTGTTTAAACCACACACAGCAGATGAAAAGTGAGGCTGAGAGGTGATTCATTGTTTGGTGACAGTCTGCATGAAAGAGTGAATTTGTTGAATATACCTGTGATTGAAAACCAGGTCGGTCAGAGAGTCACAACGTTGGTTTTGAAATATTTTAGCTTCATTGCTCAGCAGCATCGAGATGAATTGACCAACAGAGAGATATTCTAATCCTTCAGTTTAAAAATCCCTAACAGGTGGCAATGCGCGCGCTCGGCTTTGAAGTCAAGAAAGTGGATGTTCTGAAGATTCTTAAAGACTATGACAGAGAGGGAAACGGCAAAATAACATTTGAGGATTTCAATGAAGTGGGTAGGTTCGCTTCAGCTGAATCTCTGAGCAGAGAGATACTGCAGAAAATGAATCATCATCTTTACTCTGCCTGAGGTGTCTCTGTAAATCCTGAACACGTTCACGTCTTCCTGCAGTGACCGATCGCATCCTGGAGCGAGACCCGAAGGAGGAGATCATGAAGGCCTTCAAGTTATTTGATGACGACGAGTCAGGAAAGATCAGCCTGAGGAACCTGAGACGAGTAGCTCGAGAACTCGGGGAGAACATCAGCGACGAGGAGTTGCGCAGCATGATCGATGAGTTTGACACCGACGGAGATGGTGAAAGTAAGTGATCACTGCTGTGCTCTTACGTCAGGTGTGAGTGAGGGTCTCAAGGTGTGTGAACGTTTTCACTAGACAGAGCCAAAGTGTATCAGACAATGAAAACTGATGCAAGGTTCCTGTTCAGCACAATTTATTCTTATATGACTTAAAAGTTCCCACATGGTAGATACAGAGACAGAGAACATATCCTGTAAATACTGGGGATCAATAAAACAACATGATGTGATACTGAAAACACACAGAGAAACTTGCTCTTAGTTCAGAGAATTATTATCAGACTATGAGCTAAAATTAGGGACCTTGTGTCTGTGCATTCTTTAGTAGTTCTTCCTTGACATTTGTTCAAAATGATCTTTAATGTGTGAAGTTATTTTCTGACTGAACATTTTTCTCTCTCTCTTCCAGTAAACCAAGAGGAGTTTCTTGCCATCATGACTGGAGACTCCTGATGAGGAGACTGAAGGATGTTTATGAAAGCTGAGGATGTTTGTGTTTGATTGCTCATCCATACTGAGAGAACATCTGTGTGTGTGCATGAAGGTGAGTGAGCGTTAACACGGACACACAGGCTCCTCTCGAGGGTCTGAAGTGGACTGGAGCTGGACCTGTGGTTGATACTTGATTCATTTCATAAAGAGACTGTCTGACAAGTTAGAAACTGTCGATATCACGCTGGTCTTTTATTCACCTTGTCGTGTTGTCGACTTTTACGTGTTTCTGTTTGAATAAAATGTGGCGTGTCAAAGACCAAACCAGCCTTGATGGATTAGATGTTCGGTAGGTGATTAAATTCAGAATCTGATGTTCACTCTGTTATAAAACTGTCTGTCACATCCTAACAGTTTTATCATCCATTCTTTAGGAGAAATACTTGATATTTTCTCACACATTTCATACTGTTTCTGTCTAATTTTGACTGGAGTCCACTTTACATATTATAAATGTTTTAATGTGCTATTTATTTTATACAAAATAAATCAGTTTGCCAGCAAGTCTCTCTGTAAATGTGTGTTTTTGTCCAACAATAGTGAACCTCTTAAAGTCTCAAGGTGTCCAAAAACACTGAACTGCAGTGTTTTATTTGACTTCAGATGGAGTAAAATCACCCGTGGGCTAAAGGTAAAGCATGTCCTGTAGTTTCTGCTTGGAGAATAGTTTCCACGTGTGAAAATACCTTTTTAAAGATCGACGTGACTAAAATATTTGACCTAAGATTACTGAACTGTGGTGACATCTTGGATGTTGAGGCAGATTTTGGGAAGCATGTAATTGTCCTGATGTATTCAGTTCATTGATATGAAGACATATCTGCTACGAATACCTCACAGTCATGGATAGGTTGTGATGTATAGGGTCTGTTCAAGGTTGTTTTGTGTCCCTTACAGCTTGTTTCATGTCTCTTTCTGGCCATTTTGAGTTTCTTTGAGCTCATTTCATGTTTCTTTGAGGCTTTTTTGAGTCTGTCTGAGGCCATTCTGAATCTCTTTGAGCTCATTTCCCATGTAGTTGTAGTTGCTTTGCATCTCTTTGAGCTTGTTACATGTCTCTTTGAGGTTGTCTTGTGTCTCTTTAAGGTGTTTATTTGTCATTTCATGCGTCTTTGTGGTCGTTATGAGTCTGTGATCATTTTGAAGGTATTTGTCTTCACAGTTATCACTATTAGTGTCTGTATGTTCCAGATTCTTTCAGGACATTAAGTCTTTATGTCCTTCTTAGTGTGTTATGTCCAGGTTACCACTCCTGCTCTCAGCTCCCTCCTTCCTGCTGTTTCATAAAAATCCCCCAGAGGGAGTAAGTCATTCATGACTCCACTTGAAGCCTAAATGTAGGTGACACTGAACAGCTCATCAGAGAGTCAGCCTCAGTACACGCAGCAGTGTACTCTGTTCTTTTAAGGCACCGTCACACAAAGTCAGAGCAGGTTAGATAGAAACTTTATCTTTGTAAATATTTGTAATTCAGCTCCAGTGTTTGTCCTGATTCATAGAGCTAATTACTGCTGTGCGTCTAATTGATAAGTGGCGTCACATCAACAACAACAAATGATGTAACAGCGTCCAATGATAAAGGAGATACTTTTCACTTGAGTTGCTGATGTTTAAAACCACAATGGACTCAGATCCCATCACTGTAGATGATGAGGTATGTGTTGAAATAAAGTTCAGTTGCAGAGTATTGACCACAAACCCCCCTTTAGGCGTTTCCTCCTGAGCTCCCTGTCATTTGGCTCCCCACAGACCTTTACATATTGATTCAGATGAAGGCCTCTGGTCGTGAGTCGGTTAAACACGAAAAACATCTCCAGCCTTACTTTTCATCTGCCTCAGCCCCCGTCCTGCTGCTCACATGATTAAGAGGGCTGCGGTTTGCTAACCCAATTTGCTTTGGTAATAACTTATTTTTTAATCACAATGACAGAGTAGAGGACTCGTGGTTTTTCTCCTGTGCATGTAGGAGGTTTGCTTCGAGGGAGTATAAACAAAGTGATGAAAAATAAAAATGAAGAAACACTAGATAGCGCACACACACAGTGCAGGGATTGTGTTACTGAGAGTGTGTGTGCTCAGGCTGAAGGTCAGCACCGATGTTGATGATCAGAACCTGCATCTGGTCATCACTGCAGGGACAGACATCATGACTGCCTTGCACCGCGGCTGCCTGTTGTCGGTCCCTCGACCGAGCAACCTGCTCCAGAAATAAAACCAACCCAGTTCCTCCTCAGTTACAACCTCAAAGTCACCGGTTTCCACTATGACTCTGCACACACACACACAGGACGTTCGTATTGCTGGGTAACTATCTGAAGATGGAGGACTTCTAAAAATACCTGAGTCTGGCTGACCTGGCCGGGTCTGATTGTTTCGGTTAGTAATAGCAGAGGTTAGCTTAGGCTCCACATTTAGATGGACTAATGGGACGAGAGCACATTTACTGATGTTTTCTACACTGGTGTAGTTTTGACTTTGAGGATTCTGTTTACTGTTTCTCACAACTACAACCTGTTAGTGAATATCCAGCATGTGCAGCCTGCAGGAGGAGAAACAACATAAACACATTCACAATATACCACAGAGTTACAACCAGAGTCTGTTTCATCTCACACTAACGTGTCATTTCTGCAGATACACTGGTCCTTTACTTACTTACTCTACTTACTCTATTACAAAAGTCCCGCATTCAGAATTGTACTTACGTAAAAGTAAGTAAGTATCAAAAGCATCAGAGAAATGATATAATATATCATTACATTATTATTTTGTGCAGTTGTAGTTGGTGGATGGTTTTGAACCTTTTAAGATAGAAGATCATTTTCATTTTCATTGTGAGAATGTAATGTAAGTATAAAATAATATATAAGTATAGTGGTACGAAAACAAGTATATGTACATATAAATAAAAAATGACATTTAAGAAAAAGAGACAGGAAGGTAGTATTAAATAGATGATTCAATGAATAAAAAACAAAAGAAAACCACTGATGATGTTCTTTACACTTCTCCAAACATACATACACAATCCTTTATATTTAACATGAAATCAGCTTCTCTTGTTTTGATGTGTGCAGCCAGCAGCTGTGTATCTGTGGGCCAGGAGCCAATCAGAAGCCAACTAGGGCTCCTTATACTTTGGCCCAATACTGCAAAACACTGGACTCTTTGATTTGAGTGACATGATCATTTTGTGTTCAGAGGATGATAAAATGGAACAGAAAGTGAGGTCAACTGTGGATTCAGGACTTTTTGATGAGTCTGTGTATGCAGTGTATTTACCACGTCTGTTGCCCACATCTACCCTCTATTTATAGCGATTTGGCAGCCAGAGCCTTTCTGCGCAGTATATAAAGTAGAGCCATATATACATATTATTGCACAAACGTACTATAGCCCACTTTAATTAGTGTCTGGGGCTTTCTCTATACCAGTCAGACTAAATAAGCCACAGTGGTGTTGCAAAAGACTGGCAAGGCTACTAAACTCAAGTCTGGAAAACATCCACAAGAATCGACTGAGCCCAGCTAAATATTGTATGTGCTGGACAAATTAATGAACTACGGGAAAAGTTTAGATGATGATTATGTGACTCAGACACTTTTAAAAAATCTGTTTTAAACTCGTTGATTCAGGGAAAATAAATTCACCTAGATTGCTGTGTCTATTTCTTGCCTCAGCTTTACTGAGAATCTGATTTTGGTGGATGTCTTTGGAAAAATGTCACAGTGTTTCCAATTTTTTAAATTTGTTTGCCCAGAGGAACGAGAATCTGTCGCATAGTTACTTTCAAATTTGCAAAAGCATCCACAGAAGGAGAGCATTTTCCTGCTTTGGTGGCTCCATGCTTCAGCATGGTTGGGAGTCAGATGGTAGTTGTTTTATGGAGGATTTTGGATCTGGAATTCTTCCTTCCTTCCTGTTAAAATTATTTTCTGAGCAGTATGAAAGGGGGTGACCATAAATCAAATTTAAGCAGCATTCAGTAGAATATCTAAACGATATTTTGTGTAAGGAGCTAACTACAAACTTAACTCTAAATATCTTACAAGAGTCCTAGAGTGAGGAAGAGAACTACTACTACAGCTTGTTTAAAATTTGTCTTTTAAAAAAATGCCACCAAGGAAACTGTGAGCTGGCACTGCCAGGCGGTATAGCAACAGTTCATTGTAAGAAATAGCAAAAATAGCAAAATATGCTCTTTTTTAATATGGAGTGCAACTCGTGCTTTGTATTCATATAACAACCTACTCTCGCCATGTTTAAATTTCACAGAAATGGTTACTATTTGTTTGGACATGTTTTCTGCTCGGCTCAAAGACTTGATGCTCCCAAAACCTTGAGACACGCAATACTATCTGAGTGTACTGTTGAACCTGGGGCATTGTGGTGAATAATGATGTTAACAGGGTCCAATAAGCCACAGAGGCATTCAGATTTTCTCCAAGGGACTTAAAAAAAAGCTTAAACTTTCAAAACATACATTCACAATACACGGTGCTGAGATACAAACAGCATTCATGCACACAAAATGTTTAAAATGAGCATGCTGGTCTATTGATGCATTAACATGACAGTAACATGTCATTCAAATGAGGTTATTTCTTTCTTTTTTTTTTTAAATAAACCAGTCACTAATCACACATCTTCATTGTCCATCCATCATTGTGAAAATAATTATATTCTAATTCACTTATTATATTTTGGGGTTAAGGATACTTCATTACTTAAATGAAAGCTGGGAGTAGTATAAGTAGTATCTTTGGGTGTAGTAGGATATTGTGGGCCATATTGCAAGTCACTGAGTAGGCTTTTTATATCAGTGTGATAAAAGTACTGAGATCTGTGGGGTATTTAATTTGCTGGATTATCCAGAAACCTCACAAGTGTACCCCTTGTGTGAATGTCCGCAGTTATTATTCTACCACTGTGCGGGGCTCTGAGGGAATCCAGAGACAAATCTGTGACTGTTAATGCTCATCTTTTCCACATCAGCTTGTATGTGCATCACTTTGAAAAGGTCAGCCATTTCCTGTAAACTGACCTGTTTTCTCAACCTGTTAAGTTCACACTCGATCAGTCTTCTAATGCCTCCCCCTGTGGCTGGTTTTCCGGAGCAGATACCCCCTGAACAGGTCATCCTAGGCCATCTGCTGCTTGTCACTAGTTGATTACTGTGCTTGTCTTCCTGCTTTGTTTCTCACCTGGCTGCTAGAGAAACAGCATGACTTGACCGGGAGCATCTAGGCTGCTGAAGCGTCCTTGAGCAAGGTACAGACTTCCTATCAGCTCTAAATGAGGCTACTGCTCTGTAGCTGGAGGGCAACCGAAAAGAGAAACTCCCTAGAGGGATAAACAGAGTATCACATTATTGCTAATTATTATCAGTGGCCCTGATGTGCCGATGATGAACACCTGATTTAATTATCATTGAAGAGTCTTTTTCTTATCAGTCTTATCGCAGCACTGAGGTGTTAAAAGAGCAGGAAAACTAGGAATTTAGATTTTGGATGTGCTGTTTCCCTGCTTAACAGTCTGATCTCTCAGCCTGAAATGATCATCTTTAAAGGGAACTTGTCACATATTGCATGATGGCCCAATAAATACAAATGACTAAATGCGCAGATCAAATAAATGCCAAGGAAATGCTTCCAGTCTTTGCCCGTATGTGTCCATACTTAATGAAGTAGCAGTACTCTGAGAGAGGGGACATAGGTCGAGCTTAGAAAGACTGGCATTGCCATAGGAACCAGCTGCACCCACGCATTCATGGAGGGAAGGCACGGAGAGCCACAGAGAGACAGGGAGAACAAGAGAGAGTGAAAAAGAGAAAGAGAGAGGGAGAGATGTGATGTCTTTGATGTGACTAGCAGCCCCAGGTCTCTAATCTCTTCCTTCTAAATATTTTTCTGCTTATGTGATGAGATTTACCCTCTTTTTAAAATTCCCCCATTTACATGTTCTTTGCATCCGTGACAGATGTCCTTGGGCAGAGTGAACATGGAGATGGGAGTTGAGTCAGAGATATAGAACGGCAAGCGTGGTTTAAAACAAGAAATCATGTCAGTCAGTCCACCTCTGTGTGCTGCTATGTGGAGGGAGGAAAGTGATGATACCTGCAGGGTGCCTCGAGCTGGAAGAAGCCTTCAGGGAAGCAGAAATACACTGTAGGATTTTATATGCATTGGACATGTGGTGGCCCATGTGTCACATCTTATCAGGCTGCCCAGAGTATCTTAGCAGCCGCCCCGAGTCTAGTGCGTGATAGCTCTGTCTGTCACATACTGTAGCTGTACTGAAATACTGCGCTGTCATTTTGTCTGGCTGTACATTGATCTCTCTCATTTCGCTCACAGTAAACCCATCAAAAATTCCTTTTATCAAATCCAAGCTTCCATCAATTGCTAACTAGGCCTGGGAGCAAAACTTATTTTTTCTGTTGGCTTTATCAATTTGTTTGCATAAGGTATAGACAACAGTCATGTTTTAGCTTTAATGGGATATTTTTGTGAACTCAGTGGGCAGTATTTCATTCCTGCAAAATGAGACTATGGATGATTCTGAGCATTGCTGCAGATTATGTGGAACCAGGAATAGTGTCTATTGAAGCTCAGTACTCTGTAGGTACCAACCAAAATATTGAGAGGTTACGTACTGACAGATGGCATCAAATGTCTGCTCAGGCTCTTTAATCTAATTTTTGCTTATTTTTCTCTATTGCTTTGCATTTCTTTCATCCAAACTCTCATCTTTTTCATCTAAGTTCTCTAATCTCATATAATTTATTTACAACTTTTTTTCAATATTACTATATATTTCTTCTATCTCATTCCTCTTTCGCATCTCATTTCTTGGATCTCATGTATCTATCTCACTTCTCCATATTATGTAATTTCTTGCACCTCTTTACTCTATCTCATCCCATTTCTTTAACCCCATTTTCTCTCTTCTCTTTCATCATCATTTTTGTGTACATTCTCTAATCCCTCTTGTGTAATTTCTCTTAAAATACATGGTTGATGAGCTAAAAGTTGAAAAAAGTCAAATGAACACTTTTGAGATATCAGATTTTCATGTGGCACTGTGATAGTCTGGGAAAAAGTATGGGAAGAAAGTGGTGAATTGATAAGGAAGATAAGAGAGGTCAGTGGGAATGATAAAGAGAAAGTTCGATGTAGTTCTGACGCCCGAGCTGACGGGACCATCTGTCAAACGCACCTATCACCCAGCTCGCCTGCAGCCACTTCACTCATTGCCATCACTACAGCCTGATGGATGGACTTGTGTGGTGTGTGTATGTGTCAAGACTGAGTCAACACCAGAGTGACTGTGTGATATGCCGGGTGAGACAAGGGACAGAGTGCTTCCAGGAGGTTTTGTCATTAGATAATTGTGCGTATGTTGTTGGCACAACACAACACACATATGCTTCAGGGCAGCGTTGGTTATCATTCTCCCGCTCCTTTGTTCTCACTCCCTCATGCTGAAAGGTCCATGCCCTTTGCTTTCCTTTTCTCTCTTTTCCTTTCCTTTCCTTTCCTTCCTGTTCTGGCCTGTCTATTTCTTCCTTGCTTTAATTTCCTTTTCTTTTCTGTCTCGTCCGCTCCCTTCCTTTTACCTCTATTTAGTTTCCTTTCTTTAATTTTCATTTACTTTCATGTACTTTTCCGTTCCTTGCTCTCTCCCTTCCCTTCACTTTCCTTTCTCTTGCTTTCCTGTCTTGAACCTCTTTCTCTTTCTTGTCTGTGTCATGTTTGGCGAATTCAATTAAAAATGGATGTCAAACATTTTCAGTGATGAAGTTCTGTGCACAAGTGTCTCTGCTTACTGATTAAACTTGTGTCTGACAGAAGCTTTTTGAAATTCATCTCCCCTGAGGCTGAGAAAATGACAAAAACAAATATTAGGAAAAAGATTTGGGTCATTCACTTGTCACAGAAGAACTTCTATGTTGTATTTGTTTGCTGAAAAAAAATCCTGGTTTAAGATATGGTATTTGACCACCTGAGCCAGTTGTCCTCTCAGGTGCTACGGCTTCTGCGGTGGATTTGCACATGTCAGATTTATGCCATAGGTGGTTTACGAAATCTGACTGCCACTGCTGTTTATTTGAGTCCCAATGAAACACCACAAGATCAAATTGTACTACCTCATTAATGCTCCTTCTTATTCTCTTTGACTCATCCCTCCCAACTCTTTTACTTTTATCAAAATACAGCATTTCTACTGCTGTTCTTTTCCCACAGCCTCTCTCTATGCAGTGTCTAAACCTACCTCCTTAAAAGTGATCTATACCACCAGAGGGGTAATTTGCTTTAGCTCAAATCCTAGATGAAAGCCATTTTTCACCCAACAGAGTCTGGACAGCTACATATTCAAGTGCTAAGAGCAATATATTTCGCAGAACGGGGGTGCGAATGGGAGGAATTGTAAAGACCAATGGGGGAAGGGTTCAGAAAAACCCACAGTTCATAATGTGCTTCATATGATCGGGGACATTCTGTGCCACTTTCTTTTCTTTCCTAACATCAAACAAAATAGACAGCATTGTTTTTGTGTGTTTTTCTGGTGACGAAAACATGTTAATTAATCAAGGAATGCCTTTGCAATCATTTGTGGAGAGAGAATAATGAGGAGGAGGAACACTTAGGCATGAATTATTCATTAGGGGAACCATTTTATTTTGTACCCAAATTTAAAGTCCAGAAAGTAAAGCATTGGTCTGGGGTTTTGCTGCCTGAGCCAGTCAGAGATTGACTTTCTGCGACTCTGGTGGAGAGGGTACTGTAGGTCTTCTGTCTACATATTGGTTTTCATTTCACACTCCACGTTAGTAATGTATAGGCGGTCACAATAAGGTCCAAATCATCCTGCAGCCCAGGGAGCGGCTGCTTTACTGCTGTGGTGAGAAAGAGTTATTATAGCCTCCTCTCTTCCTGCTCCAGTATTGGCACTCTAGAGTGATGTTGGGCCAAATGACTTTACATATTTAATGTATTGCCACAGGCTGGAAGGCAACAGGCATCCACTCCTCACATTGTGCACTACTTGTCCCTTATGCCTTCTAACAGCAGACCTAAATGATGCTGCTGGAGGGATTCTCAGCTCTGCCCTGGGCTTGTCCACATGCCATTTTAAAGACTGCGCTGTGGTTTTAGGTTTGAATTTGAAATGAAAGGAACATTAGCAGATGTGCATGTTCTCTGGCTGAGTGAAATCAAAGTGTTTTGCTCCTCACGGAGTGTCACAACTGAGCTTTAAGGCACGTGCTGCTTATTTGGCTTTGTGCTCACTGGAAAATAATTGTAAACTGCCTGTGAGAGATTTTCAAACTGCAGCTTGATTAAATCAGGTATTGTTTAGCTCATTTTGTCTCCCATGCTCGGGTCAGATTTTGGTGTATAGTGTTTTACTCAAAGATGTGCAATGTTAGCATATGAAGAGTATCATAAACACAGGACAGGGCTGAGGAAGGGATGTTATTACTTTCTGCTTCTCTTATCTCTGTACAGAAGATGAATATTACATTGCTATCTCTCTGAAGACCTGTGTGTGTGTGCATGTGTGTGTGTGTGTGTGTGTGTGTGTACTTATGAGTCTATGCACAGGGTAAAATGTGTGTTACACATCAGACCAGTGGTCCTTGACAGTCTAACATCTGACGTGCCCACACATGCTCATACACACTCATGTTTGTATTTCTATACTTTTGAGGACCCTCATGGACATGGCTTTCCTAAGCCTCTAACCTAATTCTAGCATTAAACTTACAACCAGCGGGGATATTTACTAAGCCTGTCAAAAGTTAAAGTCACCACAATCTTTCTATTTTATTTTCATTACCTCCTCCTACGTCTTACCCTGATAAACAGGAAAACCTTAAGATACATATGAGCATGAGCCTGAGAGAATACATTGCAATTTTCATAGTCGTTTTTCTGTGCAAAACTCTCTGTGGTCCTTAAGTAAATAAGAGAATTGGACTTTTTATTGGCCAAACCATGGCCACATAGCTTTTGTAAATATCCTCCTAAAGTGTTAACCCTGAAGTAAAATACAAGTTTGAAAAAATGTCCAAAAGTTTTCTCACTCCCAAAGTCCAAAACTCAAATTGCTCCCCAAAAGACATAACTACAAGAGAAGCCACACGTTTGCATAACTATACCTGAGAGAATCCTCATTGGCTGTGTTTACATATACTTAAATAACCAGGTTACATTTGGCTTTCTTCAGTAAGCTAATTTCTTAAATGTCATGTAAATGAGAAACCTGGTTTCTGTAATTGTGGTGGGGGATCAGAGAAACCTGATTTCCCCCGGGTAGATTTCTCCTGGAGAATGCTGATGTCTGCCATTTATACAGGTAATCGGGTTTCTAATTTACTTTTTACAAGTGTGCATGTGCATGACAAAAAATGGCAGACAGGGAATGAAGCGGAGTGGAGAGGCTAGATGAAAGGAGAGATCACTACAAGGTGCAATGCGTCCTCGTATTAAAAATAAGTCCGCCTTACGTTTGACGAAAACTGAAACCAACACAAAGTGGCCTGTAGACGTCTGAATAAGTCAGTATTCACTGCTGTCAGGAAGCAGCATCTTCTTGCTCTGCAGTTAAAATCAGTGAGCCAAAATAAGTTAGGGGTAGATGAGAAATCTGGTTACTGATCTGCTGTATGTGTACATGGATTTACAATAATCAGTTTACTACAGTGCATGTAAACATGTGCCCTGACTACCTGCATAACCTGATTTCCCAGTGCAGCCTGGTTACTAATCTAAACACACTGACTGACATAAAGCAGTCTGTCATCAATAACACTGGACTTAAATGTAACCATCACAGCTGGATACCTAATCCCAACCCACATCCTACTACTACTCAACTATAAGTTAAAATTCTCAACATTTAAAATCTAGTTATAGTGCTTAAAATTCTGGTCATTGTTGATTAGATTTGGCAACATTTGTGGCTTCATCAGTGAGGGCATTTTAGTAATACAGAAACCATGGCTCTGTTCTAAATGACAAGTGTTAGTTCACAAACAAACCATCAGCAGAATCTCTGTGAAAAAAATCTGTTTAAAGCGCAGCCAAAGAAACCACAGGCTGATTTGTCAGATGTTTTTAGACGGGCTACAGTTTTGTGGGCATCATTTTACTGAACTCATTATCAAAGTTTCGTTCAGAAACCTTTGAAAAATAGTAAAAACTACTCTATAGGAGGTAACTACAGAAAAAATGCTTCAACTCCAATGAGCAACTCACATATACAACAAGATCACGTGTTTTTGTGCGTGTTATAGTAACATACATGTACAGATCTAAAAGACTGGGTGCAGTGTGAAGGACACAAAGCTCAAACAGTCAGACAGCAGCTTCTGTTACAATGGTTTTTTGCACAATAGAAAAGGCAAGTGGCATTAAAGAAGAATTCACCCTCAGAGACTGTTGCATCATTATTTTCAGCCATTAAGCGTTGATGTTCAGTACATTCCAAGAATTATTATGCGATAAAGTGCTGTAATTTGCTCTCCCCTGCATACCCTCATGTATTTTTAGTTCAGTTAGCAATTTCCTCCAGAGACGAATCGGTATCATTCAGCTGTGGATTACACAGTACTATGTGTATCCCACGAGTGAGATTTTCTGGTCAAGAAAACGTGAGAGCCACACCGTTCACAGATGAGGAAACGTGCCTCAAAGCTGCATTATATTTCAGTCTGTCAAGGCTGCTGTCACAAGAGAATCTGGTTTGATTTTGTCTTTTAAAATGGATTTTGTAAGATTGCTCTGTGAGCCCAAGGAGGAAGAGTCCTTTTCTGCATTACTTTTATTGCCTGATGGCTTAGATAGCTGAAACATATTTGGTGTTGACTATATTCAAGGCATATTATAATTCCTTTAAAGTACAGTGCTTGTTGTAAATATAATATAGTGTAGGACTGTGAAATCTGGAACTTTCTCCCTCATCTCATTTGTGCCCCTTGTGATTGAAAAAAAGAGCCCAACTGAAAGATTTCCTCCCGCCTCAGACTTAAATACATGATCAATAAAATTCCTCTTCATATGGATGACTGCTCGAGTCTACTTGGAATACATTTTGGGTTACATTCACCCCAGTATCTCACTTCAGCACTAATCTGCTCCCGTTTTCTGTTTTATTGTTTTGCCTGCAGTCTGATTGAATTCTCATCCTTTATCTGGAATTTGAGGAGCAACTTAACTCCTCCTGAGTATCACTCACAGCCCTGAGCAGAGCATTATGGAAGCACTTTAAGCATTGAAATTACAAGTAAGTCACAGTCACTGCTATATGTAATGCACTGGTGACTTACAGCAAATGCAGTAAATTGGGTTTAGGCTGAGATGAGCCATTTGTTGTCCATTCCAAGATGCTGATTGTCCCATTACAGTGTAGAATTAGAGATTTTGTCAATCAATGATTAATGAATTTTACACATAGGTTCTAATTTTTTCTATAAAAAAAAAAATCATTTGAAAGCAGGCAGGTTTTGGGTCCTATCCTGAAATTCCATTCTGTGTAAAGTATCATAACAATAACTAAGAAGTTCATTTTTCAGTGGAAATTCCCATTTAAAAGCACGCCTTGGCCAAACTGATTTAATGAGTCAGTCAACTGTATGTGAGTAAGTAAATGACTGAGCTGAATTCTAATTTAAGTTATTCAAAAATGACTCATCCCATGCGATTACACTACGTAACATACATTAACACTATTAGAATTTCTGACAGATGACATTTATATCCCAAGGAAGATAAATAAATTACAGCACACCATGTATATTGCATGTCCCTGTGAGACCTATATACTGTACACAAATATAACACCACTATAACCATATTTAATATGTCCATACTTTATCTAAATCATCTCATAATTTGCACCAGTGACCTCTACTCTAATCTGACCTTGAGAAAAATGTCACTTTAAGGCCATAGTACATGCTTCACAGTTACATTCAAACTCCATAGTAAATTCTGCAGAGGTGACTGATGTATTTTTAAACTTAATTCTTACACATGCTTGCAGCGTGGCTCTAGAGACGGTGATGTCAGCTGGTCCACTGAGGTGCAGACTGAAATGTTCAACAACTCTGGGATGATTTCCACAAAATATGGCACAGACATTTGTGGTCCCCAGAGGATGAGTCCTACAGACTTTGGTCATCCCCTGACTTTTCTTTTAGTACCACATGGATTTAATATGTCAAAAGCTATGTCATGAAATTTGGTAAATTTGTTCCCCCACTGAGGATTAACTGTTAGAACTTTGGTGACCACTTCACCTTTTCTTCAATACTTTGGTTTATGACCGTATACCTGCTAAACAAATGACATCTCCATCAGCCTCTGCTGTACTGTGTGTAGTGCCAATTAGCAAATGTTAGCATGCTGACATGCTAAACTAATCATCTCTCCATAAATATTACTGTTTCAATTTACTCTGCCGTATTCTCTTCTGTGATGCAAACATCTTAATTGTTTGTCATCACTGTTCATATTTGGAGTTTCCAGTCTCTGCTATTATAAGCAAGATTATGATTAAATAACTTACATTTTTGTCTTGTATGTTTTCAGGCAGGATACAAAGGGTAAAAAGTAAAAAAGATTGTCAAATTGATACCCATCTCTATTTGAACATTTTGCCAATAATGCAGGAACTTTGGGTAGTCACAGAATATCTACTGAGCTCTGACTGATGTATTTTTAAAGTAAAGTCAGGGTAAACTTTTCAAATCATCCCTTTTGATTCGTTTTTGGACACACTCCATTGTGAAGTACCACTATGATCACTGCACTTGGCCTGCAGCGCAGCATCTTCACACAGTCTCAGAGTCTTCTGTGACTGCTTAAAGTGATCTGCCACCCACAAAAACACACTGCTCACTTCTGGCTGGTTGTGTTTGGACAGTAGTGTCATCATTCTCCTAAATGTCCCTGTTAGCATGTTTCCCCCTGCACATGTTGCTGTGTGATATGTCAGTAATTACTTTCTCTGAATTATGTGTTGTGACAAGAGTCTTTTTGCAGCTAACGCAGGTTGCTAAAAAATAAATGATTTACTGATGGGAAAAGGATCACAACTGAATGCACAATTAGGTGAATTATAATAACATTGTAGCATTAGATGGTGCAATGGTTATGCAGCTCAGTATTCAGATATCACCCCTGTGCCTGGGGGTGACTCAGTCTGAGGATAAAAGCTGACTTATGTCCCCTAAAGACAAAAATGACAATGAAGAGGTGGTCTGCTACTCAGTCAATGACGTGTCTCTAATGTTTGTCTCTGTAAAAGAGGCTCTCAGAGGTCTGGAAAAATAATTTTCACACTAAAAGGGTTACATGCTGATTTTCACATTCAGCATCATTAAATGGCTTGGAAATCATTTGAATGCAGAATTTACTGAAACACAAATTGGTCCCTTGTGCGTCAGAATGACATCTGAGAGTGATGTAACGCTACAGCTGCCAAATTAAAACAGTTTCACCTCATGAAACTGACCAGAAATATTCAGGTAATTTCACACATGGAATCACACCAGGTTAAGACAACACCTGCTGGGGATTTTTCAACTCTATCAAATATTAAAATGTGGTTAAACCTGCAATGCAGAACTTTTGTCTCCCCCTTCTGGCAATGAGAGTGATTACACAACACTGTTGCATGCTTATGTCAAATACCTATACTAAGACGATAATACATTATTTAGTTAGAGTAAATTCATGGTTGTCTGCACAGAGCCTTGTGTATACCCTGCAAAAGACGAAATCTACGTAATGTGGACCCTCACATACTCAGATTCAGAAAGTATAACACTGGCCAGCATTGTGTGAACTCATTTGGTAACGGCTTGAATGTAACAGATGTTCATTTACATGTAAAAGTCCCACACTCCAGCTTTTATTTCACTGATTTCTTCCTTTAGAAATCAGTTAATTACATGAATTCAATCAATAATACTGCTTTTTACTATGACACTAACTGAAGACAATAGAAAAAATATCTACTACTACAATCCACTTATCTATGACTACTCCTATGGGATACCAATGACGTTGTACAGGCCATTTCAGGAGATCTTTGCAGAAGAAGCAAGAATTTAGCTCTTTTCACAACTTCTTTGTCTTATTCTATGGCAAACCAAAGGCATGCAAGTATGCATGACAAAAGAGCTCTTAATTTCCACACTTTTCAGGAAGATTCTCAGCTGACTACCTCATAATCTTGCGAGCTGTTCGTGTTGCACTGTGTGAGTTCTAAATTTGAGAGGTAGGCACCTTTTAACTCAACTACACCCCATATGGCCTGAGTTCTGCCTGTGCTCATCTCTATCCCAGAATATTCTGCTCTCAGGTCCCCATGGAGACCAGGCACGAGATCCACAACACTCTGTTTGAGTGTGTGCATTTGTGTGTGTGGCTGTGTGCTTTCATTTCAGTGTGTGTGCATACTGTATATGTGAGCTTATACTTTTGATAAATACAGTTTCAATATCTGACATACATGCACTATGCATAAAGAATGGACATAATTACAGAAACGCCTCAAAAATGTATTAGTCATTGAAGGAGTTGTCATATTACTTAAATAATACACAACAGCAGAAGCAATTAGTTACATTACTACTCCATTACTCAGCCCAGCTCAGCAAAAAGTGCCCTATAGCAACTCTAAAGCTCCTAAACATCAACATCAACTTCTGTTTTTAACACAGGCATGCATGTAACACACAACACTGTGGTTTAACAAGCAGCCAGCCTGCAGTTTGGACTCATTTATTAAACACCAACAGTTCGCTTAGCCTCAGGTGTAGAGCACAGCACTCTGAACAAACCCAGGTGATTCCTGACAGTAAGCCTACTCAACCCCATCCCCCATCATGAGACAGAATGGCAGTGCTAATATTTTACTCGTGTTAAATAGCATCCAGTTTATAATTCACAGATAAGAACATATTTGAAACATGGTGGGTGTGGGTGGTTGAGTTCATCTGACAGGGTTGTGGGGGCACATCTGACAAAGGAAGTTGGGAACCAGTGGTTTAGGCAACTAAAACACTAAGATTAGGGAAAGGGAAAAGCTGGCATTAATTGCAGGGCTACGGTGGGACAAGAACTGCTGACACCTGCATGAAAGTCAGACATGCATTTATGCAGTGGGACTGGATGTAAATTGTGACCTGTGGTGATATCTATATCAGATATGAGTGCAATTCTTAGGATACTGGGCTGGATTACCAGTAACCAGGTAAGAAAAAACAACATGTAAATTAGACAGCTCTGGAGTTGCCAGAAGGCGTATTGCTCCTTCTTCACCTGAGGCTACTTCCCGACCCTTTAACTACAGCAGCATATTCCTGAATCAGCCTCTCTGCTGAATGAGACAAAATAGATACAAGCGCTCCTATATAACCCCTGGTAAGACTGAAGTTAAAGCGCATTACTGGGATTAGTAACTGTGATGTAAATACTGAATTTTAAATTGTTACACCCAGGGAAAAGTAATTACGTTACTGTAACATCACTTCCCTTTCTTGACCGCTGTTTTTTCTTATACTGACATCTCTCTGTCTTCTCCTCCCTCTCTGCCCTGAGACTTCCTTCTCCTCCTCCTCCTCCTCTCCCCTGCAGTCTCTCATCTCCAGTGGCTCTCATCTCCCATTGTGTTTGAAGTGTCCGGTTCAACAATGGATTTTACCATTTCTTTGACTGTTAACGCCTGTAATTAGGGGTTAAATATTCAGATTTCACAAAATCCAAAACACACAATGTGTCGTCTCTTTGTCCTTGAGGTGGTGTGACCTGAGGAAAGAGTTGTGTCTCTCCCTCACACACATACACACTCGCACACACTTTCACAAGAGAAGTCGGCTAAGTGCCCCAGTTTCAAAGCAGAGACCAAGAATCTGATGCCCTGATAGCTTCTGATCACCAGTTGTCTCCATCATCTGAGTGCTGACACACTCCTGTATGCCCCCAGACACCACAACACTGGACTGGAGTGTGACTGAGAGCAACAGCACAATATACTTCAACCAACTCTGCACTCAAAGGCTTTTTCTGTTTTCAACTGATCTCCTCTCCTCCAGCTCAACTCTCCCTCCCTCCTCCCTTCTCCTCTCGTCCTCTCCTGTCCCTCCCCGTCCCTCCCCGTTGTGTACTGCCCTCTCCTCTCCTTTCCTGTCCTATCCTGTCCTTTCCCTGCCTTTTTTTTTTCTCAGCATAACACCTCATCCACCCACACCTCAAGACCCATCAGAGGCATTTGTATGTCTTGTCTCCTGCAGAGAGCTAAACGGAGAGAGGTGGAGAAAGAATCAGAAAGTGAGAAAGTTTTTTTTTCGCGAGTGCAGATGGCTTGATTGAAGTGAGCCCTCATTCTTCCTCTGGTCCCTGTAGTGGTGAAGAGCAGATGAGAGATGGATGCGGGAAGGTGGGAAGGGAGGAGGAGGGGGAGGAGGAGAGTGGGGAGGTGACAAAAGGAGCACTAATTGTGACCAAGAGTGGAGGGGAAGTGGGTCTTTCTCGGTGCAGCATACTGATGAGGCGGGGATGTGATTGGCTTGAAGAAAGGTATATGAATGATGTCGGTTACATGGTGTGAGGGTTTAGCTATTCTGGGATAACAGGCAGGTTCTTTCTCGAGGCATAAAGGATTTCAGTGAAAGGATGCATGCCTTGAAAATAAAGAAGGTGCACCTTAAAACACTGCAAAACCACCACAGACCCAGGAGACATTAAACAAACCCATGTTTCTGCTCTCCTGACAAGTGACCTCTTGCGAATAAAGTGATGGAGGAGCAGCTCATGTCATGTCTACAATCAGTCAGAGTCGGTTTCTTTTACACATGACCACTATCCTTTCCAGCCTTGACTAGGCAGATTTGTTGCCTAAATCGGGCAGAGGTGGAAGAATTAAAAAGACTTATACAAGTTTTTGGGATGGTCATAAAAGTCATTTTGGACAACACAGAAAAGAGACCTATTTTGTTGCTTATATAAAGGAGCAGCTTAGTAATGAGATGTCAGTTAAAAAAACAAGATGAGCGGATTAACAGCAACAGGTTTTGCCGAATAGACGAATATAAAGCATGTCCATAAAATGCAGGTGTATGAAGGTAGAACAAAGGACAGGACCCATGGATTTGAAGTGGATATTGTATTTTAAGACTGTGCCCCAGTCACTCAAGTGGAAAAAGCTCTTCCACGTTTTTGGGCACTTGCATATTAGAATTTTTCTCTGGCTGAGCTGGCCAACTTCCCACACACACGAACGGATAAAAATAATTTACTGATGCAGCGCTGTGAGAGTTTTTAATTTTTGTTGGATGTAATGGATCAAATTGTGAAAATGCAGTATTACAGCCCAGAGTAATCTCTGTAGTACTTTTATGGAAGATTGTCCTCATGAAAAATAAAAGCATTGGTCGTTTGATTAAATGCTTAAAATGACTTATTTTTAAACTTGTTCTGATGAGGTTCTCTTGTGGCCGCGTGAAGATGGATGGTTGGGTCATGGATGAATTACCAGATGGGCTTACCGGGCACAGGCCCAGGGGCCCCTGGGCCAAAGTCTCTGTGTGAAGTGAGTGATGTTAATATTTCTTGTTTGAAAGTCATAAAGCTCAGTTAAAAGACACAAAACGACCATAAAGAGAGATAAAATGACCACAAATCGGCGAGAAAGTTACCATGAACTGACAAAATGATGATAACGACACACAAAACGACTACAAATGATGCCAGTGCTTGTAGTCATTTTGTCAACGGGGTCTGTGTAGGAGTGGTAGAGGGCCCTGGGGCCCATTTTCTCACAATCCGTTCATGGGTTGGGTCAACAGAGTGTAATTTTGACACAGAAGATCAGAGTTTGCATCTCATCTTCTACCAATAGTCAAGTTTTGTTCATTTTAATCATGATCATGGTCTTTTTTAACCGTGATCAAATCTTAATGGCAGATGAGTCCATGACCGACAAGCTAATTTTTCATTAACGTTTTTCATTAACGTTAGAGGACGTGATGCTTTATATCTGTTTCTTTTGAAATGGTTGTACATATGAAAAGTCTCTTTGGGCCCAACTCTGGGCCAAACACTTGCTCTTCCTCCTGAACAGGTAGAAGATGAAAGCTCTTTAGTTGAAACTCCCACTAAAAGCCACAGATCATGGTGGTAATTGGGGAAGCAGAAAGTTCTGACTGAATCCCAAATAAATATTTAAAGCAACAGAATGTAACTTTGCTGATCAACAGCGCCCTCCTGAGACGGAAGTGGTAATTAATTCTGTTGGGATCTGATTCCGAGTGGTTCAGTGGTTTTCATGTACAGAAAACAAAGACTATCAACCATCCTACTCACTGGACTGAAACAGTCAAACGGTGTATATTCCTCATGACCCCCGGCTTCTGGAGACAGAAGTGCTGTTGCGTGAAGGTTCTAAGTTACCTCGCTGGAAATGAACACTGGTTTTTAATGAACTCCAAGCATTTCCAACTAATCTACTGTTCGGCATTACTCTACAACTTGCTGCGCCTGATTCTGGCCATTTAAGCTGCCGACTATCACTCTGTTATGCACTTATCACAGAAGATCGTCCTTGCTCACCAATGTTACATAGTGTAAAAACAGTTCAGGGTGACAGAGGCACCACTGTCCCTACTACATGTCAGTGTACCATCAAAGTGATCCTGAAGCTGTTTTTTTAATGGGAAAAGTTTCATAATGTTGCTTCAAAGCTGATAAAAGGTGCTCAGATATGACAATGGAAAAAAATAGCGAAGGAGAAGTTGGACAGTTTGGGAGAGTGGCAGTAATAGAGGCTGGAAATGTATCTGACAGCAGAAACTCATAAAGAGGCAGCATAAAAATGACTCAACGTTTGAAACAAATCATCAAAAGGATGATTTTAAATCATCTTTGAATTGCAGTCATTATAAACTGTGATTTAAAACAGTGCAAAAATGAATGTGTGCGCAAAAGTTGAAGAGAGATAAAACAGAAAAAAACAAACAAAAATAGTCCACTTTGAATCTGTATACCAAATGCACAAACACATGTGTGGGCAGGCACCCACTTACACACACATACACACACAACACACACACAGTAGAAAGTGCAGAGTTGGCAGGGTGGACTAATTTATGCTTGAGTGCGGTTCAATTAAGGCAGATGTAAAGAACTGTTCCCCAGTCTCAGCTTGTGCTACCCTGTTAAACGCAATGCAGAGCACACACATCCTCTCCCTCTCTGTCACACACACAGACATACATTCATACACGAAATACACAACAATACGGAGGGTGTTAAAAAAAATTCACTGACTTACATAATGAAGCTGGAATTGTTCACCGAGCTATAGGATGTGTACAAACACAAGAATGCCATGGCAACACAGAGGACACTGGATGCCAGAGCGCTGGAATTCAACTAAAAGGCTTCGTGACTGAACTAGATTATGACTTCGGTCTGTCTGAAATGCTGGTGTGAAGCTTTGACTCAACAGAAAAAAAGCAGCAAAGAAATGTTTGTTTTTCATCTGCTGTGTATAAAAAGCTAAACATCCTCATTGATTAAAGAGAGTGGAATGGCGAGGTCAGTGGCAGCAACATCAGACTGACCAAACTCAAATTCCAGACCAACCGTAGGAAGCTTGTTATTGACTGTGCTCGTTGTTGCCAGTCTCAAGTGTTACTGACCCCCATTATTCCACCAGAGTAATTATAGTGTGTTTTCAGTGATAAAATGGTCTGAGACCTTGACTGAATAAACACAAAACAAGCAGTGATTGGATCTTACAGTCCCTGCTTTGAGTTGATTGAGTTTCACCTTGTTACTCTAACTCTGTGTTAAATATTGAAGACATTTTGCAGTTCATATACATTTACTTTTAAAGGTGCTTTATATTTTTGCTAAACAGGATGACTGTCCACCATGATGGACAAGAAGCTGGATGAATAGGTGAGAGGAAATTCATGATTTTATACTTTTACACCACAGAAGCAATGTGCAGTTTCTAAATTACAATGTTAGACTATTTATTGTGCAATAATTTGATCAAATATATATGTTCCAAAAACAAACAGATGGCCCAATGATTCATAAGTTAATTAGAATAAAGCTTGTTTTTACCAATATTCTTTCTTCGGCTGAGACACTTAGCCAGTTAAGCTTAGTGTAGCACATTTATGGTGATACTTTCTAACAAATAAAACACAGTACCAAATAAATAACAAAATATTTTCGGCCATACAAGCAAATGAGGATATTCTACCTTACAATCGCACCAGTTTTATATCAGACATGTAGGTATGAATGGTATGTTTGTGTGAGGTTGGGCCTAGCTTGTGCCTCTCATGTATTACAATTACATTTGAGTCGCAGAACTGAGCATTTGATTTTCACCAAAAATAATTCTCTATTTGAAAAACCAACGTGATTTCGTGAGCTTGTGTATAAATAGCAATAAAGAGCACTTCGCGTGTCATGTCTACGCATTTTAATCTTTTCATTTGGTGATAACAGGTTGGAAAAACACAAGCAAAATATGAGCACATTGTTTTATACAGAAATGAAAAATTTATATTGAGACATCAAAATAACAAAAAAATATATATCAGGAGCTTTTTCCTTTCACTTCTCCTTCATTCCTTTCCAAAGTGCTACTGGTGCTGTCATAACTTCTGCCTCCTGTCGATGCCAAAGAACTGTTGGAAGTTCAGGTTAGATGAACTTTGGCCACAAAGCCTGGCAGAAAATCAGGGCAGTGTGTGCCGCTGCCTAAGAGAATGCAGCCGCTCACTCCATTAAAGAATAAAACCTCACTCACTCTGTTCAATGTCACACTTATTATTTAATTGAATTCAGTTGGATCATTGTAAGCGACCAAACCCTATAGGAATCCCGGTAGAATGTGATCTTTCTATGACAATAAATAACTTTAACAAAAAGCATTGAAGCTTCATAGTTGTCAGCAGCTTATTAGATATTTAGCCGCTTTCTTGACAGCTGATTGTATACAAACAACATCCCATCCACTTCTTTTCCTGTTTCCTTTCTTGCATTTAAATAAGTGACATGTAAAATATTAACCTTTCCTCTTTCAGCCTCTTTCTTTCATCATCCTTTCGCATGTCCTTGTTATTGTACAGTTTTAGTTTTCTAGGTCATAATTCCCTGCCTCTCGCTGTCTTTCTGTCTACTCTTTCCTGCTCCCTCCACAGCTTATCAGAACAGTAATTACTGTCTTGTTGAGATACTCTGGACTAAAATAAATCCGAATAAATGTAGGGATCTCAAAGTCCTTTCTGAGATGTAATCTTGGTGAGGGAGGAATGGATAGAAGGAAAACAATAAAGTATACAAAGGATATCACTGCTGCTAGATATATGACCCTCCCTGTCATTTTCTGCCTCGCCTCTTAACATACAAATTTTAATTATAAATGTCCACTTTCCTGGAAACCAAGCCTTGTTTAAAAGGTTCTCCCTACAGGCAGAGAAAAGGAAATAGGTGTTTTTTTCTACTGGACACTTCAGAAAACAGCAATCTTGTCAGACCTGAGGCTTTTGTTGTTTCTGGGAGAAAAAATCTAATTTCTTGCCTCTCTCCTTTATTTTCCTCTGCATATTCATGTTTTGTTTTATTGTAAGTTATTAGTGGATCCCCTGAAATCAGCAATACTGGTCCATCATTTACAGTGACCTCCATTTGAGACTGTTTTCTCCAACTGTAACTCTAAGATCTTGGAAGAGATTTAAAAAAGCTGGGAGGATTTAAATTGCAAATAACATCCTGCAGGACTCTTGAGGATGCATATGCACCATTATTTAAAACATTTCTGGCATTTCTGGCTTTTATTGTACTCTGTACAGTAAGATGAGAGAGAAAGGAATGGGGGAAGAAGAAGAAAGAGTGTTGGAGGATGTTCATGGTAATGGATTAGGTTAACCCTTTAATAGTTTTGGGTACTAAAAACATTTTTTTTCCCCAACTAATTTTCGTTTAAATTAGAGCCATGTCGAGTAGAGATGTCCAATTTCAAGTAAGAGTACACTCTCAACAATCTGCATTAATTTCTTCCCACTGCACTGAAATAAGACATTTTTTGTTACAAAAGCAATGGGTGAATAATAAATAATTTCACACAAATATCATATGATCTGTAGTTCACTACTCATAGAACCAGATCAAACTCGCTCATAGCAATGGATTTGTGGTTTTCCAGAAACCATCACTGACTTGCACCACACACAGTGATCAGAGTAAGATTAACCAATATCCATAAACTGTTATTGTGCTTATTTTTTGCTTTTTGAATCATATTATCAACAAAGCCTGGTATCACCAAATGGCATATGAATAACACGGAAATTTCCTGAAGTCATTTCACGTGTCAACATTTCTACGAGCCCTTAACTCTCCGCCTAACCCTAAACAAGACCGCCTTAAATTACATTTCCTGATTACAGACTGTATTTTCAACTAAATAATTTGGATTAATATAATCGTATTACCTCTAAGGAGTTGATAAAACAAAGCAAGATTACTCTATGGACTGTATGCTTCACATAAAAATTACTAACCTAAAGCACAAGATCATTTTCTTTCATTCAGGTGTTTTTTAAATGATAAATATCATAATACTGCCTTTTCAGTTTAGGGTAAGATGATACAAGATCTCCACAAAGATACAGGATAATGCTGCATTTCTGCAATTCCAGAGTGGTTGTGTATGTGTGTGTATGTGTGTGATTTTGTGCCGATAATAGAATCTTAATTGGTTGATTAGGGAGGATTAAGGTCATTGATTGGATAGGCTCAGAACACCTGCTTTGTTTCCCTGCATCTAATTGGTTGTTCATCTTGTTTCAATGATAGGGGCGCTGCACCAGGCGGCGTTCACACCTTTCGCATACACACACACACATTAGAGCCGAAAGGGAAGGAGGGAGACAGATAGGAAGAAGGAGCAGGGGATGAGGGATGGAGGGAGAAAGAGAGGGAGAGAGAGAGAGAGAGAGAGAGAACATCTTTTTACATCCGAGTGTGACAAAAATATGGTCTGTCAATCACAAAGCAGGGAAATGAAATTGTGTGTGTGTGTGTGTGTGTGTGTGTGTGTGGGAGAAGGATGCTTACAGCGTACAAGGTGCAGGTGTTCAGAACAGACCGTTAGTAACCTAGGTGTCAGCACGTACACACACGCAGAGCCACACACGGCGCTGTGTGTGAAGTGTGATAGCTGCAGTGACAGTGACAGGTTGTGGAAGATGAGACTAATAACTGATTGACTTTGGTGTCCTTGCAGCTGTATCTGTGTTTGCATGTGTATGTGCTTAACTGGATTTGTGCAGTGTACGTATATGCCTGCCTGTGTGTGATTTGAATGTTGGAATTTGACACAGTACTCTTTGAAAAGAACGCGCATCTGCAAATGGATTTTTATTACGGCGCTGCTGGTGGTGAGCATGCTGCATGCTGCAGGCTGTTAGAGGATTATTGAGGTGTCTGCTTGGCAGCTACAACCTGTATCATTATTATGGGAGACCTTAATGATGGTGAATTATCATTACTGCAGAAGATGCTCCCCTGCACAGTGGGAAGGAGGCACATAAACAACATATTCACGGAAGTTGTAAATCCTCCCGAATATTTCTAATGTGCTGTGTATAGTGATGTACTACTTAGAAGCAACCTTTAGAAGCAAATCTGTCTATTATATTGTCTGGCATATATCCAGGAAATGCAGCAGTAAACAAATCCCAAAAATGGTGACCTATGTACTGTAAATTCTCACTATAATGTTTATACAGAGACATCAGGTGGGAATGACCAATATTTTACTCTTTCCAGAAACTGAAATTTAGGTCCTTTACTGCTTAAATATTAAGAAAAATGTATATGCAAATAATGGCCTAACTGAGGTAACGCAGAAATTCTAAACAAAATTTTATGATTCAAGAAACATTATAATCTCTTACAACTGAATTTACCCTCATTGCTGTTTTCAGTGAATAAATTATCAGAATTTTATAAACTGAAAACAGCTACAACTACTTATGACACAGAACTATACATTCAACCAATCACTAAGCTCATTGCCAGCTCCAAAGTCCACAATCTTTAACTGGTAATATAAGGGACAATACCTGACAAGGTTTACCTTGCAGGATTGTACTGAATAAATGAAACAAAATAATGTGTCACATTCAGTAAGCAGCTATTTATCTTCTTTATTTCTCCTTTTTTGGAATAGTTACCCCAATAACCCAAGCCCCAAACTCTTTAGCTATGCTTCATCACTGATGTGAACTGCACCTGCGTCACAGGTGTCTGGTTACCAAAATGACAATTAATTTGATTTTTCTTGTGTAAAATCAGTGGAGTTCCTCTTTCAACTCTCTCTCCTATAAATTAGGTTCATATACAACTAATCTATGGCAGCAAATACGTTTTAAAGGGAAAGTAATTCCGACTATTATATCTTTTTGTTATGTAATGAGTAAATTTTGTTAACTTATGTATTTGGCAAGTCGCAAATGTTGATATTAAACATGTCAGTAAAATGTTCTCAGATAACATTTTTGTTTTTCCCTGAATTATGCAGTCTTGCAGTACATTATCTCCTCATAGTGAATAATGCATTGTTTAAGTTTTTATGGTTATGTTTAGGCACTCATTTGGTTACGATTAGGGAAAGATCATGCTCTGGTTTTATACAGACAAAGTTCGCAATGATTTCAGACATAATATGTTCATTTACATTTTGCCAAAACCACAATCTTTCCCCGATCTTTTGTTGCCTAAGCCGGACCACAGACAGGACTGTGAATGCAAACTTAGGTCCCTGCTGTTACAGTCATGCGCTTTGTACACCCACCATCCACCCAAACCACCTCCTGACAACTATTCTGTGGTTAATAAATGTATTCAGTAGTATGTGATGGTAATTTCTAGAGGACAGGGTTGCCTTTTTAAATACTAGTTGCATACATAACAAATCACATGTCACAAGAATTTAATTGATTTGGGAACATGTAATAATGTGCAGTTATTGCACATTGAGTCACTAGAGATACTTGAAAGAGAAAAGGACATTAACAGCATCATATTGTGAATATATAGTGAATATCCTTCACATTGATATTATTTTCGATTGAGCTGTTAAGGCATATTTCCTGTTTACCTGGTGCCAAATGTGAGTTACGTCTTTATGGTCTAATCTGATGAGGCTCTGTGTCTCTCACTCATTTACACACAGATGTGCGTGCAAACACACCCAGACACAGAGACAAACACACTCACACACACTTTATACTACCCCAAGGCACGACCTTTTTATTGACATTCGTGCCACTAAGTGGGGTGAGGCACAAGGCAGCTCATGGCTCCTTAACTGTATTTAGACACACACACACACACACACACACACACATACTACAAGTTGTGTATGTGTGTGTGTGTGTTGGGCTCTGCTTCCTCATTTGCCATATTGTTCAAAAGTAAGTACTTAAAACCAGATGGATCTCTCTCTCTCTCTCTCTCTCACACACACACACACACACACACAAACATACAGAGTCTTCTACAAATTGAGTATGCATATTTATAAGATGAATCGCTGAATTATTGAAAGGTTTGAAATGGAGCCAATGAAGGTGCAGCAGTGTGCATGTGCGTGCATGTATATAGTGTATGTATATGTGAGAATGTGTGTGTTCAAAAAGCAAATGGGCCAAAAATCATGACATGCATGTAGACACACATATATATATACACTACACTACAAACCTGCACTCACGCTCACAAACAGTATCTCTCGAACTCCTTCTACTGTATGGGAACTTTTCAATAATTCAGTGGCTCATTGTTTTTAAATACTACTATACCGCTGAGGTTTTTAACAATTTATATTTTTCTTGTTTCACACACTCAGAGGTTGTGTTCATAAAGTTTATTGCTCACTAGAAAAACTTGGTCATTGCTCCATTAGCTCGAGCCTGGCTTCTGGGTGTCAAATATACAAAGTTGGTCACAGCGTTCTTTTCAAAATGGAAACCTTTATTACTGGACTGGACTAGAGAGTAAAGATAATGGTAATTGTACTTAAGACCATTAGGGTGCATATTGTCACGGTCTCTAACACTGCTGTAAAATCTCTGATTGGTCTTAAGGATACCAATCTGTGCTTTAGTCTTTGTAAATGCACATGTGTACGTGATTGTGTCTTTCTCCTGTTCACATATGCAGACCTAAAGTGGCAGGCTCCTCACACAAGCCTTAAGCTTGTTTGAAGTATTTTTATGTAGCTGAGTGGAGCAGAAAACAACTGTGCTTCCTTTTCCAGAGGGAATCAAAACAAGCATGACTGGCTGTCTCCAGGCTGTAGCTCCCGCATGCCAGAGGAGTTTTCAACATTTCCCCTTTAGTACAGGGAGTTACAAATGTAACGTCGTTAAGCGTTAAGGTTAGAGGATTATCATGGTTTCTAATTCTATATATGATAACAATGGATATGCATTTGATGGGCCACTAAAATCACTTATAATGGGTTTATAAGGCATGAGTCTATGTGTGTGCTTAATGAGACTGAACAGGCCACTGTGGACTGCATAGTGTAGACACTGTATGGGCCTGGTGCTGAGTTTAAAGGCTTGTCAGATACCAGAACACTGCCCGGCAGTTTACTATTATAGAGAATTAACAACTCTGGAGAGTTATTATGGCAGCAATAATTGTATCCTTTGTTTTGACAATTGTGGAATAAATAGTAGAAGTCTGTTGTTAGTAACTTAGCAGGACTGTGTGCTTGCACATGTTGGACTGGCCAACGTGATATGTTGCTGGATGACAATACATTGCTTTGGAGCAAAAGTTTAGTCAGGTTTAACTTATTTTGAACTGTATCAAACCACTAAAATGAATGAAGAGGCAGCATATCTTCATACAGTGCTACTGTCTGTCTAAACACAAATTGATTTCCATTTTAGTTTTCTAAATTTAAATACAGTATGTAACTACTTGTCCTTGATTAATGTGTGTGTTCATCTTGAAGGAAAAAAGAGGGAATGCTGAAGGCAAGAACAAGATGCAAACTGCTCTGCTTAATAGATATAATAGTTAATTGGTGAGTAATTTATTACATAGATGCAGATCTGAGTTTTCCTCTAAAGTCTTTAGGAGGTATAAATGTTCACATGACCTGACCAGCCACCCCAGACCAGCTGTCCTATTCTTAGAATTTTAATGAATACAACCCAGTTTTCCATCTTCATATGAATCATCCAGCTCTCAGACTCTTTTCACTATAAACACCCTGTGGTAGTTACTCAGTGTTAACTCGAGAGCTTACAAAAACATGAGTTAGTCATTTAAAAGCTCATGATAACAAACCACATCAATCCAATTTACATTTTCAGATGACAGACATTTTGCAAATTTCTGCCTCTGAAGACTGCTAGCTGCACAGTTGTGTACACTCACAGTTACGAGACAGCGCAGTTTGTACATTTTGATGAAAAATGAACTGAATTCAGAATCATTAGTACAGTATGCGGGCTGCTCAAAAATCCACATACTGTATGATTCTTTAGCCTGGGGCTCAAATTAAAGCCCTCTTTACTCTGGTAATCACACTCAAAAGGCCTGTGCAGAACACAGACATATTTCTTCCTGATCTTCTCTAACTTGTTGTCTTCCATCGGCTGTGCAACGTATCATCCCCTGAGAAGACCACTGTTAGTTTGTCAAAAAAAAAAAGAACATGTTTGAAGCACTACTACTACTACTAATACAAGGTAAATGGAGTATTGATGCAGAGTAAACTGGTATGTTGTGCTATGTTCAGTGGTTGCCATGACATCTGTAGCATCCAGCATCCGACTAAGCACTAAAAAATTCTCATGTCAGATACTTTCAAACAAAACATTACAGCAGGATCTGAGGCTCAGGCTTAGTCTCTAAGGTGAGTTGTCAGAGGTGTCACTAGCTATTTGTCGAGAGGGACATGACATTTTTTTTTTTTTTAAACTGCTTTATAATCCTGTAGTTAAACAAATGTCTATTGGTCTACTTTCCACCAAAGTAAAAGGGTTCAAGATCAGTTGTAAAGCAGCACTGACTCAAGCAATATAAAATTACAGATGGTTTGCATCTAAACCAGGTCTACAGAAATGAGGAACACTTCCTAGGAAGAAAAAACATTGTTGCATACTAAATAATTTTCAGCAACTACAACAAAAGTTACACTTGGAGGGAGTTAATGTTAAAGGTGCTATATGTAAGTTTTTGCTCTCGCTACATAACCAACATTAGCATTAACAGCTGTTTATCAGTCCCAAAGAGCTGTCTCCAGCAGTGGACAGCAACGCCTGCGTTAACGCTTGTTTTGCTTTTATTTCTATCACCTACTTAAGTTAGCATGCTAACCAGCTACCCCTGGCTCATTCCATCTTGTAATATCACTTTGTGATAGTGAGTGACTGTAGCGTCCATTCTGCCCTTGGTCCAACATGAAAAGATGTGGAAGTAGCACTGCACAGAAGGCACATTCTAACCTCTTGCCTTATAAGTGCAACAATGGCTTAAGTTCTTGGTAAGTAAACAGCTCTTATTGCTAATGTTGGCTATACAGCAATAGCAAAATCTTATAGCACCTTTAAGTAGAACATGTCTAGTCTGGCCTGCACAGTGCAGGATATGTGTGAAACAGGGAAGGTCGAGGAATTATTTGCTGCTGAGTCAGACAACTTTGGGATGAGCACAAACATACTGTTTGCGTAAGTTGAAATATTCTCAATATAATGGATGCCCCTTTTCCCCAGTCATGCCGCCTAGAATGAATTCACATCCACTGGAATCTAGAGATCTGAACTTGGCCTTTTTGGATATGGTTTTGCTTGTAGAAGGTGTTTATTTATTTTATTATTTAAGAGAGTCTATCAGAAAAGAGAAAAACTAGGAGTGGTGACCCTTGACTGTATTGCACTGCACTAAACATGACTGTGTTGCTGTAACCTTCACCCTAAACTTATGAGGTAAAGTCGTACTTGAGAATCAGTTTGACTTTAGGTTCAGACTTTCAGAGGGTTTACTCTGTGTTGTGAGGAAGGTAATATTGATAAACCAATTCTAGCGTGTAAGATGACATTACAGATTACAGTCATAAAGCATTGAAGCATGAAAATTATTATGTGACTGACAAGTGGTTTGAAGAGTTGCAGGGTTGAAGGTTTCATGAAAGAAACCTTGAAAATAGGCCCTTTTCACAGCAGACATTTTGATTTGTCATAGTAAAAAAAACTCAGTGTTACTAATAACATTAACAACCGCTCCCTTCTATTCAATTGTCCGGGGAAGCCATAACAATGTGACAGGGAGCAGGCATGCACAATACCAGGACCCTCAATTCAAAGCAGGTAAATGGAATTCAGCCACCATTAATCTTATTATTTACACCTGTGCTTCTCTTACTGTGACATATCAAAATGTGTGCTGTGAAAAAAGGCCTGTGTTTTAGGTAGTGAAGTGAGATAGTGTTGGGCTTTTGTTCGATTCTAAAATACAAACATGGTGTGAAAATGTTACTTCCAGTTCCCTGGCTGCTTTGAATGGACTTTACTGGCGCTGCCAACCAGCACAGGTGGCTGGTTTTTGTGTTTTATGATAGAAGCTCATTCACTAATGTTTCCAGCTGAGTTATGTGTGGATGTACTTTCATTGTCTCTGCTCAGATGTCTTATCTACTTCCACTTTCCTTCACTAGACGTTTAAGAGAGCATTATGTAATTTATGACCGTTATCAACAATTACCAGCTCCTAGCCAAGTACAGCAGCATCCACAGGTCTGAGTGAAATAAAATAGGCTGTTTGTTTTTAATGGCTTAAGAATGAAATGTGATGTAAGGCTCGCTTTTCCATCTTTAAAAAGTTTTCTGAGGGTGTGTGTGTGTGTCGACTATGACAAAAATGGATTGTGGAGGCCAGAAATCTTAGCGCTCATCTCAGCATGCAAAGTAATCGTTAAGTCATTGGTATTGATTAAAGCTCCTGCAGATATATTAGGGTCATTTTATGCGACAGTAAAATCTTAACTCAGTGCACCCTCAACAACTACATACATTTTAGAATCATATTGCAGCGGACACAAATGAAAATCCATAGCACTAATATTGGAGATCCTATATTGATTGGGATTGTTTTTTGTTTCTTAGCCTCTTGTACTTTCAGAGCAGTGCCTACTAAATGAATCCCTGCTGTTTTGTGTGAGGAAACAAACTCTGAAATATTAGTAAGATAATGGGAGTCGACAGATCTGGGAGAGACGAGAGCAGGGATCAGCATGCGAAACCAAGAACAAGACTATAAACACTTCGGGGAATGAAGCCCTGGCTGTCTCTTCTGGATAAGTGAGAGCCTTGTTCCATGTTTGTAAGTTCAGACTGAAGTGATCAAAGAGTAACAGGTGGAGTCTTAAATTGAAATTGGCCTTTTAATAAGCAGCTGAATAACAACTAGGGGAAACCAGCTTAGCACATCTTACATGCCTCCCAGCTGGGACAACTTAATCATTTGAACTGGTAGTTAGCATTATGACTAAAGTGCTCATATTAAAAATGAATGACACTTAATTATAATATCTTTATTTATAAGTCTAATGGTGTAATTATTAGAATGGACCTTTGTGTGTGATACAACTGTTTAGGTGTTTTGCATTGTTTTTGTTTTTTTTATCAGTATAGACAAAGGTATTTAGATTCTTTTCTTAAGTAGAAAGCAGTTATACTAAACTATATAAATACTCCATTACAAATTAAGTGTTGAGTTAAGTTATGAATTTCAAATTTAATTTTTTTACTTAATAAAATTATATATTGTCTACAAAATGTTCTGCTGATTAAGCAAGAGAATGGTCCCTTTAAGTGTTATATTGTTATTATAGTATTATTATTATTATTATTATTATTGTTACTGATGTATTAACATGTACGCAACAGCTGTTATAGCTGTATTGTAGTTGGTCGAGTCAGAATGAATTAATTATCTAACTATTTTATATCATTTAGTGATAGTTGTGAGCAACTAGCAAATATAATTAAATGCATACATTTCAGTAAAGTACAAATAGACAAGTAAACACTGAGCTTAAGTACTTGATTATGAAGCAAGTATTTAAGTAAATATTCATGTTACCTTTGGTCTGATGTTTAGATCTATGGTGAGAACTTTTGGTCATAGCTATTCTTAATAGTTAAAGACTAAATCACTGAAAAAGGCTGATTCAGCAGCATTGAATTGAAGTAATGACTGAATGCATTTATGAAATATCTTGTGAAATCCATTTAGATACAAAAAAGACAACACTGAAACCATGTGTTTCACGTCATATAATCATAAACTGTCAAAACAAAACAAAACAAGAAGAAACACCTGCACGTTCTCTTAGTATAACAGTGTTATTGCCACTCCTGCAAATGCTAAATAGAACAACAATTGAATGCTTGATGTAACAATGGAGCAGCTGTGGCTCAGAGTTTGGCCATTAAATGCAAAAATGCAAGGTTGGTGGTGGTTTGCTTCTCTAAACCTGTCCTTTCTATGTGTGCTATCTAAGTGCCCTTGGACAAGACACTGAACTCCAATGGCTCCCAATTTGTTTATCTATAGGGAAAACATTTAAGTTACTTAAGATAAATCTTGATACAAATAATACAATAATCTGGCTAACGTCGAAGAGGAAGTTAAGTTTTCAACCACAGATATATATAAAAAGTTTTATGTCTAGACATCTTCTGACTGGCAGGGAAACAAATCAATTCTGTGCCCATTCTCTGGTGTTTATTTGTCTTTTATCTGTGCCAATAACACCTTTGTCAGGACAGGAGATGATGAAACTGAAGATGATGAACTATTGAAAAGACAGCAAAATTACAGTCAGGAAGGTTTTCATATATTATTGACACTGACAGCTCTTTGTTTGGCAGACTGGGTGTCTAGAATTTGCTCTATTCATGTGAGACACATTATACAGTCTTCCTAATTGTTATGGTTCATATTCATTAGGTTTTTTTCTATTATAGACTTACTGAAAGTGTCATTTACTGCAGTACCGGAGCCCTGGCTGTAAGTGAGTGTGCTGCTGTGCAGCTGCAAATAAACTGCAGAGGGACATGACGGCAGAGAACAGGTGGCGTTTAAATGCCTTGTATTACAAAATGAGGATTTCAGGGGGAGTTATATGGAGAGACAGCTCAAATGTGTGTTTGCTGAAAATGCAGGCACTACTGAACATGAGGGTAGAGCAGAGAACATCTAAAACCTTTATAAGACTTTATGAAAATTACTGGGGTGGGGAGGGGGGTTGAATCTTGTATTCACTGCAACATGAGGTCCTCCTATCTAAATGACCACATAGGTTGCTTGTCCCTAACCTCAGATATGACCAATAGAAACATACCAGAGCTTTACCACCAAGGTAACAGTAATAAGTACATTGTTAATCTCACTGAATGGTCATAGTTTGGTCTGGTTTAGGCACAAATACTACTTGGTTAGGGTTAGGAAAAGATTGTGGTTTGGGTTAAAGGAACAAAATGTAACTTTGCTGAGCAACAGCGCCCTCTGTAGTGGTAATTCACTCTGCTGGGCTCTGAGTCTGAGCCGTTAGGCGGTTTTCATGTACAGAAAACAAAGCCTATCAGTCGTTTGACCAGAGCTCCGACTGTGTAATCCCACTCACTGAACTGAAACACGGCAGAGTGGTGATTATTCCTCATGATCCCCGGAAGTGGTGTCACTGTAACAAACACGCCAAACTCCATTTATAATTCTTCATATTTTCAAAGTTTCCTCGCTGGATATCAAAGGTTAATTCTAACAAGATTAATGACTTCTATGTCTTTGTAACTGATCTACAGTTTGGCATTACTCTTGAACTTGCTGGGCCTGATTCCGGCAGTTTAAGCCACAGGCTATCACTCAGTGAGTGGGAGATCATACCCATTCAACAAAGTTACATAGTGCAAGAACAGGCATTTGGGTTCAGAATGGGAATGAAAGAGGCATCACTCCCTATTACACGTCGGTCTACCATCAAAATGATTTTGAAGCTGTTATTTTAACATAAAATGGTTACATAATGTTGCCCTGAAACAATGACAGGGTTGTTGTACTGTGCACGTGATAGTGCACCTTTATGACCCACTGTGCACACTAAGTCTTCCATTTGTGACTATTTGATTCTATTTAAAAAAGAGAAATCATCTTGCAGTGGAAGGCTGTGATAAATGTGGATTGAGTAAACGTTAAAAGACCCACCCTGCTCTCCCAAAAAAAGTCAGACTACCTTCCCCTCACCAAAGAGAACATTTTTTTCTACTACTTTCTCTAACCTGCTTTTCCCCCCTAACAATTTGAGTACAGTCTCTCCGAGCAACGATGATGTGTTACTCTGCAAGAACAAAAAGCTGAGAGACACTGAGAAGCTGGAATATCAGATACACTCATTGGAGTTTTTTTTTTCTTCTTCTTTTTTTCTGATTTTACTGCCTTTGAGCTTTCTGGAGAAGATTTTACACATCCTCTGAAGAAACAGAAAGACCAAGGCAACATTCCTGCCTTATACAACTCCTTACCTTATCTATCAAAATGTAATGGTACCCCATGAATCATGCAGCATGCACTGTAGCCACAGCATGAAAAGTAACTTGCAGACCAACAGCTGGCCAGTAAAGATTCCCCACAGAGGCTTTTCAGACATGCACAGTGTTCAAGGACACCTGCGAATGTGAAAAAGTTACTGATATGTCTCTGCACACCGAGATGGAGAGAAAATTCCCCATGGTATCTCCCTGCTTTCTTCATCCTCTCCTGCTTTTTCCTCTCTGTCATGTGTTCTACCAGTGCTACAAGTCTTTACTGCCCTGCAGTGTTTGTATTATGTTTGTCTATTAAATCTGAGAAGAGTGAGTGTCCGTGTGTCAGTCTCAGAGTTTCTTTGACATCTAATCGTCCACCAGCTTCCTCCATTAGAGATACAGTATGTCAAAGGAGCCTCTGGGCCTTGTGGGTATCTGTGTGTGTAACTCTGTGTGAATGTGTGTTGTGCTGTTAAGAGTTTAGCCATGAGTCCTGTCAAAACTTGAGTAGACACACTCAGAAGCTCATTTGCAGAGGACGCTTGACAACTAAAAGACAAGACAAGACAAGGCGTGAAACATAAAAAGGCGTTATACAATTACAGCTGTTTTGGGGTGTGTGTGTGACTTATTGATCAGCATGTTTGTGTAGATCCTCTGTTCTGGCCTTATTTAGAGCTCATTTACAGTAAACAGATGAGTTAGAAATTCTGTTTATCTGGTGTCAGGGGGGTGGAGGGGGTAGTTGGAGATGTGGGAAAGACAGAAAGAAGAGGCAGAGCAGCTCCTTGCATACAATGATCTATTTATCAATTCCCCATCTGTTTCTCTCCTCTCACCCTCTCTCTCTCTTCCTCCTCCTCTCTTGACTGGCCTACTTGCTTATCCTCTTCAGAGCACTTTAAATTCAACTTAACACTTTTTTTTTTTTTTTTTGGCGTTCCTCCCCCCTTCATTTAATTTCTGTTCAATTGCTCATCTTCCCTGGTACAAATAAGATACAATAGAGACAATTGGCTGCCTCTATCTCATTGCAGTTATTACTCCATCCAAACGTGTGTGTGTAAATGTGTTTGTGTGTGCAGTTTGTTTCGGAAAGGAAGGAGCAATGAGGACAATACAGCGGGCCGTAATAACCGTGGAGCTGTTGTTCTCAACAGTACACTGCTGCAATGCTTTAATTAATGTCTAAATATAGAGCCTTAAATAAATGCTTAGAAGCTGATTTGAAGAAATGCATGCCAATTTCCTGTAGGCATATTGCTTAATTAAAAATGTTATTTTCGGAATTTAAGATTATGTCAGTCTGTAAAATGGAACCAGAAACACAGAAAGAGAGAGGGAGAGAGAGAGAGAGGAAGTGAGGATAGAGAAGGAGAATAAGAGTAGGGCATCTCATCTAAAAGTGTGAACTTCTGAAAGATATGTTCAAGCAAATCCAAGAGTTATGTTAACAGCTCTGTGAGGCTGCACTTAGGCACAGCAGTGCTTTGAGCTAAATGCTAACATCAACATGCTATTTTTTACAATGTTCGTCATTGGCTAAAGTACAACTGAGGCTGATGAGAATGTCATTGCATTTTTTGCAGGTTATTTGGTCATAAAACAAAATTTTGCACAAATTGGAATTTTGACTTGATAATGGCACGAGTCAAAAATGCCAACCTGTGCATGGTGCTATAAAAAAAAAGTCAGGGGGTCACAGAAGGCATTAAGAATCATCCTCTGGGGACCATGAGCATTTCATGACTAGCCTTGATCATGGAACAACCTTAGAGCCATGCTACTATCATGGCTAAAAGCATTGGTGTTATTCTATTTTTCTTATCATCAGCATCATTATCTTTATTACTGAGGAGGAGGAAAATGTCTGCTTTTGGGGGACTACTCTCAGCTGCAGATTACTACATATTTGGTGTGCTTGCGAGTATGTATTGCTGTAAGATGGTGTATGTTGGCCTGATAATAAGACTGAGTTGCCATTTTGGTTCACTTCATTTATTCAGGATGATATAATTATGCTGTTATGCTAGCCAATTTTTTTGGAATAAGTAGTATTTTGTTTTGTTGTGCTCTTACCAATCAAAAGTGAGTCCTGATGCTGCCTTTTCCAGTCAGTATAGCTGTTGTAGCGGTTGCTGGGAGTAGTTAGTTTTTCATTATGATTGCCAAAATGTTGTAAGTATAAGAATTATCCATGTAAGTCAGCCTCTAACCTGAACAGCTCTGTTGATCTAATCCACTCTCGTCTGTATTTTTTTTCATCATTTTCTGTTTGACACTATTTTTTGTGGATGTAGCTAGGTACCTAGCAATCCACCATCTTAATCAGCCACTGAACCCAACACCAAACCTATCACTGAACACACCTGAGATGTCAGCAGTTATTTAGAGGTCCAGAATTATGCTGGATGTAGAGTAGAAATATGTGGCATTCACTGAATTGAATCTGCGGTGACCATGCTCATGGTAGTACAGGTACATGTCATCTTATGCATAATTTAATAGCTTTGGAGAACAGTGGAGCTTTATGGCACAGAAGAATAATCTATATCCTGCTTTGGCGACACAGACAATGCTTGTTAGTAAGATCAGTTCATTATTAGTTTTGGTCTTCTCATGGGATTTGTTGAAAAATATAGAATATCACCAGACTTGTCCTTTAATGAGAGAAAAGGGGGAAAGAGGGGAATGTTCTCTCTGTCAGTTGTGATGATTTGTAGGATTGTTCTGATAACTATTTGATCCTCTTGCATCAGGACATGTGTGTGTGTGTGTGTGTGAGAGAGAGAGAGAGAGAGAGAGAGATGATAAATCTGTGTCTCCTCATTTTCTGTCAGAATTGTACATCCTGCCCACAGTGGGTTTTGTTTTTATATGAACAAACAGTAATCAGAGCAGGAAAACCCAGTGGGGGGCAGGCAGAGAGAGAGAGAGAGAGAGAGAGAGAGAGAGAGAGAGAGAGAGAGAGAGAGAGAGAGAGAGAGAGAGAGAGAAGGAGAGAGAGAGAAAGAGTGGGTGAAATCATTACTGAGCCTGCTGCTGTTTGTGCTTTTCAGAGAGAAAGGGAGGAGGAGAGAGAGAGCATGAGGAGATTACACTGGAGGGATAACTCAAAGCTGATTGAAGGCCGTGGCGGGACTGGAGCATGTGACTGGCTGATGTTGATATTATGGTGTCATCAAGATCATAGTTCGTTTCTCTCTAACACCCTACAATCAGCAAAGCTGCTAAAAAGCATGTGTTCAAGTGTATATTTAGCAACACTGCACCACTGGTTTCATCCTTCATTGGCACGAAAATGTCATTGGTCCATGTCAGAGAGTAAAAACTGTGGACATAAAGTGATTTGTAGAATCTTTGATTATTGCCAAATCATTCCTTGCAGACTATTAGGCTTATTACAGAAATGGGGAGGAGGGGAAAGGCTCAGGGGGGGAAATTACTAGTGCATGTAATTTAGTAATTTGTGCTCTCTATTTTGACCACATTTTCACCTGGTATTACCATGCACTCTGTATCTGGATATCTTAGCTGGATAAATAAACAACACACATATAAATGCAGAAGGAAGTAAATACTGAAAACAATCAGAATGCAGAGTTAATCGATCGGATCTCAGGCAGCCTAAGTACAGTCTGTACAGTTTGGCCACATTCTTAAGAAAAAAAATCTGCCCAACAAATTAATTACATGCAGGACTTTTTCCCTGCTGAGCGAAAGTCTGGTGTTTAACCCCCATAAAACTGCAAACTGTCAATTTAAGACTTTGGTTTGTGTATGGATTAAATAAACAAGATACAACGTATCAATTAGTAAGCTTTAGAGAAGCTGGTGGGTGGATTTTGTTACCTTTTGAGAGAGCCTAGTTATCAGATTCACCCTTTTTCCAGTCTTTATGCTAAGCTAAGCTAATTGGCTGCAGGCTCCAGCTAACACATTAACTGTGCAGACATGTGAGTCTAACTGTCCACCAGAAAACACATACTCATAGTTCCTAAAATGTTGAACTATTCCTTTAATGCCAGGTGTCAAAGGGGTAATAGAGTCAAGTTACTGTAAGTCTCTAACTGTAGTTCAAGGTTCTTTTGTCTTCTCCAGTCAATTAGAGAGGAGCAGACAAAGTGCTAGCAGCAGGCTAGAGTTTAGGTCTTGAGGTGCCCAAAAAATACTGAATTCACCTCTTCATATTAATATCCTCAGGTTTTTTTCATCCATTACATTCGTCCTTGTCCCCTTGACACTGTTTATGCAGTTATGAAATGAAATAAAAGGGAAAGTAATCTAAATCTAAATAAGCCGCTTAGGTTTAATTATGTTTTGATTAAATTTGGAACAAAAATATGTGGATATACTGATTCCACTTTTCCGCTTTTCTAAAATCTCACTGTAAAACTGTTAACAATAACTTTTAAAGTTATGTTCTGCTGAACTGTTCACAATAGTTATTAAGTCAAGAGTACAGCTAGGTACCAAACCTCAGCATTTATTTAGTACCTTTTGGAAATGCATTAATATAAAAACTGTAAAATTCTTTATAACTTATTCAGTGACCAGATAGTTGTTTCTAAGCTTCTAAAAAAATCTCTCTCTTTAAGCAAAGTTCTTGTACAGTTGTTCTTAGACACTATGTAACAAACAGAGAACAAATTTGTATATTCTCCCCGTGAGATTTACCGGGCTCTAAGCGTCATAAATAAACAATGTCAATAAAAAAATCCTGACTTGATGGCACCTCAAGTAAGTCCTCCAGGGGGAGGAGACTAATGTCCTCACCCTCTCAGGACAGGCCCGACTGCTGTCGAGAATAGCCTGGGAAAGAGTGGGCCGCCTGGCGCTTTTCTTTATTTATGGTGCACTGTAAACATGTATGCGTTTGTATTCGGAAAGGTCCGGCTGTACTGAGCTACCTGGCTATAAGGCTCTTCTCTTTGAGAGGAGGAGGTGAGATGGAAAATAGAGAATGAGGTGACAGAGGAGAGGATGGAGGTATGTTTTCCAGCTGGTCCAGCGCACTCCCCTGGTGTGGCTCTCATTTTGTCTTAGCTGGGAAACTGAGTGCAAGGCTGGGACCACAGTGGCTGCTGCCACTGCCTCCTCTCCTCCTCCCTCTTTTCCCCACTTCTCTCTCATCTTACCCCCACCATTTTATCACTCTCACGCCTCTCCCCATTCCTCTTCCTCAGCACAGTTTTCCTGCCTCCGTCTCTCTCCCCCTTTTACCCTCCTCATCTCAAAACTCCTCTCCGGTGCAGCTGCATATACATTAAGGTTCTCTTCACCCTCTCTCTTCTCCTCTCCGCTATCCTCCCTCTCCATCTCTCATCCCAGCCTCCACTCCTCTCGCTCAATTCTCCTTGGCTGCCATTTATCCAGCTCCATTTCCTCCTCCTCCCTTCTTTCCTTCACTTACAGTTCCTCACTCTCATCACCCTCATTTTTTTACTTGCATCTTGGCACTCTTTTCTTGGCCAGCTTTCTAGCTTCCCTCTCGACTTTGCATCACCTCCACCCTTCCCTCCTCTCGTTTGGTCTGCCTCCGTGCCCCATACAACCTCTTTGTCTCCCTTCTCTCTCGGCCTGTGGGTCGTGCCTGAGTCTACTGCTGGGTCATGGGGTGATGGGATGCAGAATCAGGGTGTGTGTATATGTATTTCCTGTGACAGAGCAAGGGAGGCGGTAGAGGAAACAGGAAGGGTGACAGGAGAGAGAGAGAGAAAGACCTGAGAACCAAGCCTCAGACTCACACGTTGGTGGTATGTAGGCTGAGTGACGCAGCATTTGCAAGAATGCTGCTCACTGCAGTTTCCACATAGGGATAAGGACTACTAAAATAGTAGCAGTACAAAAGTGGTACTTGCATACCGCAAGCAAATATTTTATCTCTGACAGCTCACATGGGTCATCCAGCTAAGAAGCATGTGCCCCTTATAGGTCAAACACTTCCTATATATGGGTGCCTTTTGGGAGCATACTGAGTGCTGAGGCGTTGTGCCCCATGGTTACTAGCCTGGAGTTGTGCTGCCTGTGCAGGTTTATGCACAAAGGCACTTCCATTAGGTTTCACAAATGTTTGGGGTCAAAATAGAAGGCCGCCTTTCACTCAAGGTTTGAACCTCATTGTCATGTTCAATGTCAGATCAGGCGATCATGGATCAAATATGGGTGGTGGTTAGTGGATCCTGGATACCATACGTATGCCTCGTCTCCACTTCGGTGTGGCCTAATTTTGTGGGAGACCATCTTCGCAAACTGGCTGTGTTTGTTCTCTACTGTCTCTACTGGCAGTCCCGAACACAAGTTCAGGACTACAGTTGGAGTCGGATGCTTTCAACAAAATTCCCCATGGTTAGGCTATTTGGGCTCATATCCCTGGGCCCAAGTCCTCATGCACGATCATGCTCCCAGCAGAGCTAATGATAAATTCTTTAGTGATCGTAGATGCTTCATCTAGAAAGTGGGTAGTTTATGGATGTGATTAGAAGTAGCAGCCTCAGCCCAGCACTCCTTCCGAACAATTCCACCACTGCACGCACTGGTTCAATTCTAATTTCAGTCACAGACACTGCTTTACAATGTGACCCAGAGGCTAGATCCCCGCGCGCCCTTATATATCCCACAGCCTCAGGTGCCCAGCCTAAGTTAAAAGGTCACATCTCATGCCTGAGCAACTTTCCCTCCGTCAGTGCAGTTTGTTCTAAAATCAGAAAGATGATACACTGGTGCATGTCCAGTATCACAGATTTTGTTTTCTCCGGCCGTGTCATTCAGGACTGATAGGAGCAGGGTACATTTCATTCTCAGTGTCACTACGATTCCCTTCTTTCTGCAGGCTGGAGGCTCCCTTGATGACCAGGTTTTATCGTGGCCTCTACTTCTGCCTCTTCCACTGAAATGGCATGGTTTGAAAATTCTCCTGTATGGTGGCTACAGGGTTCAAAGGGGCAACATCTCCCTCTGCACCAGTGACCCAGTTTATCTTATTGGCCAGGTACTGTGGTATTCTTATCATCTTCTTTCATTTGAAGCTTTTGTAGTACAGTTGGTTCTTCTGACAGTTGGCTGTTTGTGTTGCGACTGAACAATTCGACGCAGCTTCCTCAGACTGCTGACAAATCAGCAATAAAACCAGGGGTTTGCCTTTCGGCATGGCAGCCTTTATCGTGGGAGGCTTTTGGCACCTGGGATGGTCTGGCTCGCTCTCAAAGTGAGACATCTGGTGCTGTCGCCAGGCTCATCTGAGTGCTGCACCACCTCTCCCATTTCCTGCAGTACGGTGAAGGCAGCCATAGGACATCACCTCTCAGGCTCGACTTTACATTCTCCCCAATTTATTGACATCTGGCCGCAGGTGATGACTAGTTTTTATTAGGCAAGAACTTCGTTTGTTTAATCCCAGTGCCTTTACTCTGGACTTCAGTGGAAGTCTCAATGATTTTCTAGGATGAGCCTTGAAGTCTCATGGCGATAGAAGAAGGGACACTTTCCTGAAATGTCAATTAAAGCCCTAATTTCCATGTGAAGTGAAAGCAAGTCCTCTATAAATGCCGAGAGGTGGGTGGGCTGACAGTTGTCTCATAAATCTAATCAGTAACACCACAGCTCAAAGTTTTTCTTATAAAAAATCAAACTGTAACTGTTGTTAGTTTTCTATTTATATACTAGTGTACACTATGTTTATACTGACAGGATCTCTGTAGCCAAAGAGCTCCCATTTTGTAAGTTGCTTGGATGTCTAACGGTTTTGTTGGTTCAGTTAACACACCTAAATGGCATTCCAGTTTAGACAAGGAGGTCTTGAGTTATGGCTGGTAACTTTATCATGCCATTCCATACCAACCGATACATAGAAGATAATTTAGCTCATCTAGGCATGACCACGACAGAACGCGGCTGTAGCCCTATGGTGTGTAGCAAGATCTAAGTGGACAGCAAAGATCGATCAAAATAACCCTGGCCTGATTTATTGGGCCCTGCACACTTGCAGTTGAATTTAAGCTCAAATTCCATTTCTCAATGGCAAAACCTATGAACACCGCCTGCCTTTATAGTAGAACCCTGGATTAAAATCCCAGCACCAGAATCGGATGCCTCAGCAATTTAAAGGACATTAAATGGACAGGAAATAAATAGACACAATCTTTAGTCAAGACACTTCCATAGTTGCAGATTACAATTTATGGCACTACCTTCCTTAGATGTCTTATTTTATTCATTTCACCTTTCTATTTGATACGTTTTCCAGCCATTTCTGCTCCTTTTGATGCTATTTTGCCAGTGTTTGATGCATACTCGGACTGAACTGCTCAGCACCCCAGGAACATGTTTGTCAGCTAATCTGAACTTGAATTCATTATAGAGGAAAGTCCTCAGTTCTTCCCAGAGGAGATCCATTGGGTTAATTTGCAATCAGGGAGGTGACATTTTATTTTCAGATTTAGATTCAACACCTAAATAGAACACAGTATTTCATTTTTAGCTCAATTCATTAATTCCTCATTTTCTATTTTCAGGTGAAATGAACTAGTTAGATTCAGCTTCTAGAATGCAAAATGTTTTGCCTATTTCTTCTAGACTTTGGATCGCTGGCACAAAACTGTGACTCAGTGGCATCACCTGGGCAAGTCTCAAGCAGCTGCAAGTTGCTTTGCTGACACGCTCAACAGTGCCAGCTTTCAGATACTTGGGATCAACATTCTGACAGCCGGTGTGCTGGTACATTCTGCATGGAAAGGACTGAGTACAGATCTGGATTTTGGGTCCATTTCCTAGCACTAATGGCTATTTTTATAATCTCGTGCAGGCCATGTGTCTTTATATAATGCTTTTCCTCTATAGTATCATTCATGTGCTATCTTCATTCTCTGGATCTCCTCACTGGTTGGATTGTGTAACCATGCCTGGTCTTATTAAACTCTTTGAGTACAGGTGAGGTCCTGTGATCAGTGGCATCTCTGCCATGCTCCACACACACTCCGCTGCCTTTGGCTTCAAGAACCAAACTGCCTTCTTTGCATTCAGCGCACACGAGAATGTCCACCAGGAGGCGCCCAGGATGGGTTTTGGGTGGCCGGATGAGGGGCTGGTGGGCGGAAATCAAGTACTCACGGACATGCACTCACCTGCCTGCCTTCTGCTATATACTCCTCTTCTGCCAGGCTAGCATGCTATTTGGTTTCTCTCTTCTGCAAGTCTGTCTCTAGTCACCAGGCAGAGTATAACAGGTTTCCTGAGGTACTGAACCTTACAGGAGGCATGTATGAGGGAGCCACGGCTTCCAAGTCAAGGCGGCAGGTCCTGCCCAGAAAATGCCAGTGAGCCCGCTGGTGCTATCAGGGGCTATTTCTCAAATGCCAGGCCAACAGTGGCCTCAGCAGCACTTCCGTTCCACTACTGTATAGAAAAGTCACCCTTACCGACAATTTGACTTTCCAGCTGGTTCAGCCTTATTTGGTAATCGTTTGTCATCAGTCAAATACGCAAAGTTAACAGGATATAATTTCCGGGTCATCAACTTCTGATAAGGCCTGAGACTGAATAATTAAAGTGCTGATTGGAGATTATTTCTAAGAGTTACCATTACTAGTATATTCTAAGCACCCAGACATCCTTTAGTCTAGCATACAAGCCTTCCATTGATGCTACCATGAATACAAAGATCTGCCAAGGGCTAGCCTTAGTCCTCTGTCTTGCTTTTTCCCCAGCCACAATAGCACTCGGGCCAGCAGTAGAAAGGCTGGGGTCGACTGAGACAATTCTTTCCTATATGGCGCAGCTCCTATTAACTGGATGATGTACAGCCTCTGAGTGGATGGAAGTAGCCCACGCATGTATATAAGTAAATTAGCGGTGGAAAGAAAACTGCCGAAGAAGAAGGTGCATCAATCACTGGACTTTAGGCAAGTAAAAGTTCAATTTCTTTATTTTATGAGGGCCATGCAAGTAGCAGATTACCTGGACACATGCAGAGGCTACAGGGGGCTGAAAGATTTCGACTAAATACAGATTCAGGGCCTCTCTTAACTCCATTTCGGGCCAGTAGACAAAGACAGAGCCTGCTTGATGCAGGTAGCTGCTTGTGTACAGTCCACCACAGCCTATGAGACATAAGAACCAGCTCAAGCCTGGAAAAATCTATCAAAATTGATCAGAGTCTCAAGGCGAAGGAAACCAGCCGGGGTGACACCAAGTCTATACTGGTTCTTGATTTTTATCTCATCCCCTTTCTTCCAGTCCTTTCTCTTTTAATAAGGTTTCATTTAATAAAGTTTTATTTTATTGGTTAGTTTTTCCTCATATTACCCTAAAATGTGATGGGAAGTATGGTATGAGTATCATAACTATACTGCTTTTTATCCCTCTTTGCATAGTGCCAATAAGGACTATCCTTTTTCTAAATAGCTTGATTACTACCCATACAAAACTTAAGTTGCAGGTCAAAATGAATTTGGGTAGGATAAATGGCATCCATGGACAGACGGACCAGAGGAGAGACATTTCTAGGAAGACCCAGGAAAATGGGAGCCAGAGCGAGATGGGAGGCGAGGTTGGACAGGTCTGCACTTTACTAGGCCAGCGGATGGTTTCAGTTGGAAAGAAAAGGAAAGCTGAGAGAAGGACAGAGATGAGAAGAGTCAACAACATCAACACTTGGGGTACAGAAGATGAGGGATGAGGAATACCGGCGAGAGAGAGGCCAAATGGAGATAAATCGTTTTACCACACTAAACTGGAAATGGAGAAATCGGGAGAAACACACGTAGCATAAGTAACCTTCAAATGAACACACCATTATTACATTAGGTAGCAGATCACGGATGATTCAATGGATCATCAGAATGGTGCAGTGGTGACATGTGGTCTCCTAAATGTGTTTGCTTTGCAAACCCACTCTCACACACCAGTAGCCTGAGCCATCCCTGGCGCTCTCAGCCTCCCCAGTCTATGCTATGCACTTTAGATTCTAGTTTATCATACAGCCAATTCGTGCAGTATCATCACCGCGGCTCATTCGCAAATCAGCATTCAGTGTCCAGGCGGTGTAACAGGCGTATTTGTGTGGATGTGTTTGTATGACTATTCTGTGATTCTGCGCAGCGGTAATGCCTCATAACACCGCCCAGTGTACGGCAACCTACCGGCAGCCAACCGATAATCGTCTACTTGTCTGGGGTGCTACTGTGGCAGGAAGTAAATGTTTTGGCTTTTCCCGGCTGCCGCTTGCAGATGCGTGACGATAGAAATGCGCAAGCTCTGGTTCAGCAGAGTTTTCTCCGCCCGCCATTATTTGGAGGAGAGAGATCAGCTCCATGCGTCAACCTGATACGGGGTAGGTTTGCAACGCCCTGCAGACAGAAGACCCAGCCAGAGCATGCGGGAGCGTGACTAAGAACGAAACAGGCGTTTTGCCTCGCGCTACCCAGAAGGAGCTCAAGTTACCAAAGTCCTCTACTGCCTCAACTCCTGTATTTTGCCTATTAAAGTCCAGCACCAAATTCATTTGCAGTATTTTGCTTTCCTTCAGCGTACAGATCTTTTATAGCAATTCGTTACAAAAAAATCCTTTCCACCCAAATAGAAATTAGTAACATATTCTTAGGTTTCATTAACTAGCTGCATCTGCAGGATAGACAGTTTTAAATTCTGTCACGCCTCTCAGTCAAAACATTTTGGTATTTGCGCCGACAGTCAGCCGTACTTTTACTGGCCGGTGGCAGTGACACAGACTTCATGGCCATACTAAACACAAAGGAATACAAACTGTCTCAGCAGCCGCCTGCTCTCTAAATTCTGCTGATCCTTTTAAATTTCGTGCGACATTTCACATCCTGTGCCACAGTTTGTTGGACAATCCTACTAAACCAAACATTCACAGGCAGCCAACATAATGTCCATTACTTCAAGATAAAAGTCAGCTGTACTTTGTTGGACCCTTGAGCAAAAACTTGCCAAAAAAAAACAAAAACTACCCGCACAAATATTAGTTGGGTATTTAGGTTTGGATCAGTCCTCTTTTGGCTTTATTAAATTTTTAAAGTTAGAGGCGCTACTCCAAGTATTTCTGAGTCTAACACCAAGTAAACTCCTCAATATAGATTTATTTAATAACTCCCAGACCTCATGGACTTCAATCACTTTAGCTTCCCATGGGTTTGGTATTGTGCTCTCTCAGGCATTACTACTGATTTTCCCATGTTGGAACTGGAAAAGAGCACCACCGAGTGCAGATTAAACCCAGAATCCACAGAGTAGAACCAAATTTTAAACCATCAAGTTTCTACAGATCTCTAGCTAAATTTGCTCATGCACAGCCTATAAAGAAATTTAAGATCTGGCAGCACTGGATGTTTCCTCAACAAAGTCCACACTTGCCAAGACCATGAATTTTGAACTGCCTGTAAAAACCTCAAAACAAAAAATCGCACATGCAGTAATTATATCCTGGACGGGTTGTTACTCATCAAAGCATTGATGCTCCAACTGTGATCAGCTACAACAAATGAAGAAACTTGCATGGGAAATCTTAGATCCTAAAATAACTCCTCCTCACCTGTATGCTCACTGCCTGCTAACCTTCAAAATGCCTGTCGCCGACCATGGCTGCAGTTACCGAATTACCAAGTTCATTTGCGTGTCCATGTCCTGCCTGTCAGTATCAATGATTCTGCCCTGCAGGCTGGAGGCCATTTTGTGACATATCTCAGTCTTTTTGTTTCAGTAATAAAAGGCCATTCCACAGGGACTGGCCTGTTTCAGGCTGTCCTTCCAAAGCGGCCCTTGCGATCGTCTGGTAAACTATTCAGGCCGCATGAATTTATGTTTTGTTATTAGACAACCTCTACCGTGTGGTAACATACGGCAGGAGTAAAGGAGGTGGGTGATGATGTAGTAGCTGGATCACCCAGTCCATGAGTGCAGGGAGGCGGGGAGTGGAGGGTTAGTGCCTAACTGAATCAAACTGTAGGTGTTCCACTGCCTTGACCAAGTAACACTTAGCCACCGCAGTAGTGAGATCAGCTGCACTGCTTTCGTGCAACCCTGCCTGGACCCTATAGGTCGCCTCCATTTACATCAGTGCCAGATAGAAGTGACCTACAGTATATGGGTCGGCTAAGTTCCAAGGACTGGCCCCAGACTGCTTTGCTTGCACCTTATATATCTGCGATGTCAGTGCATATACTCAGCCACTGGTGCACATGGAGTGGGAGAGCATCAACTCACTCCAATTGGTTCTCAATCTGAAATTTTTACTTCCTTATATGTCTCCCTATACAATCACTTCTTCCTCCTCCTGGGGCTGGCCTACCAGCTGCCGTTGCAGCTTCTCATCACTCCGCCTCCTTGGCCTCCTTTGCCGTGGGTGCCTCTCTGTCACTCCTGGTAAATTAAACTTTGCCCCATCCTCCTTTCTCCTCTTTGGCTCCTCTACGACCAGGCTCACTTCCCTCCCTCTGTCCAGAGCTCCTCTTGCCCTATTTAAGTTTGGCCACAACCAGTTGTATCCTTTGAAGACAATTTTTTATTGGAATCTTCAGGGGCTCCCTTTTGAGCTCAGAGTAATCCTATGAATACCCCGTGGGAGTCCTTTGATGTCACAGAGTAGGTTCCAGGTCTAGCCTGCATTCATTGCTGATCCACCATGAGCTATCACACACACTCCTGAGACTAAACTCCCAGGTCCCTTCAGGGCTGGCTTTCTAACCAGCAGCAAAGGATGAAATCCTTGGTCAGTTTTTAGTAGAAGGAGCCGGGGACTCACCGTGAGTTCATATTTCTGCTTCTGCATGTGCATGGATAGAACGTACTCGGGGAGACAGCTAGAGACCAAAACACTAAACACGAATATTCTTATCTCCATCCCTTGCCTAACATTGTAAGGTGGGCATCCTAGTATGAAGCTGATTTCCTCCATCAATAATTACAAACTAGCATTTGTCAAGTTTAGGTCTCACACAGAATCTCAAAGATCAAACCCATTCCTTTTCTGCTATGGCTCTGGGTTTGGTCTTCCCATCAGCAATCCTCAATGGGAAATGTAAAGTCTTTCTGGATGCATGGCATCACTAAAGTTTTCGGCTGAACACTGTATGATAGACCACACTGGGAGACCAAGACAGTGATTGGGGGGGCTATGAGCCAAGAGCAATGGCTCAAAAAGACACTAAAACTGAACAGGTAGTCTCTGGGAACCACATCACTAGATAACTCCTCCCAGCTTCTTGTAGACATTTCTTATTTACATTGTAAAACAGTTGGCATCAATGGAACAGGCCACTTTAATTTCCTCACTGCATCTACAAATCTTGCAATCTCATACTATTTTCGGCCGTTGTGGGACATACAAATTAATCACATTTTCTTGCATGATTTTAGCCTTTATTGTCGCTCATATTTTCAAATTAGTTTACATAGGCCAGGTGGGCTCAACGCCTCAGCTGGAGTGCAATTTCCAGATTTATAGTATATAATTTTCAGCTCAGCACAACTCCACACACACCACTCACTTCACCACTTAGCCTTAGCCCCAGTCGTTAAACTCAGGGCAGGAAATGCTCAGCCGATGCCTCCCCTGTATGAACAGTGTCACTGCTCGCGGCCACAGGCCTAATAACCCTCCTTCCATTGCTTGTCATGCAGATCCCAGTAGAAAGGTCTGGGTATCTCTACAGCATGGGTGGTGGGTTTCACAGCCTCCTCCTCCATATTTGAGGCATTTGATTACTCAATGGCAGGGGTTAGCATCAGTCTTACACCCACTAATGCCCGGCACATTTGCACAGTTTAAATGGTTTTCCTCCTTTTCTTTCTGTGCAATAAAATGGGTAAAATAAAATCTTAATGCTATTTATATATCACTCCAGCATCAAACATTAAATCCTTCATGGCCTGAACACACCACCAAGTAAGTATGTACAAAATGAGAAAGAGATGAGATGGGTGCAGAGCTGAAATGAGGAAAAATTTTATCATCAAGCCGACACCATTCGAGAAAATCAGGTGGCGTGGAAAGGTTAATCACCAGTGCTTACTCACTACTTTTGCTATAACAAACCTTCACAGAAAGTTTCCTGATCTGTTGCTCACACCTTCAAATGCTTGCCAGCTAGGCACTGGCTCCACACGCTTCAGAACCGCTGGCCTGCTTTGGTCAGAGAGGTGACATTCAGAGGGCTCAGATGGAGGGCTGCACGGCTCAGCGCCTGGAAACCGCCCGGTGAAACAGCTGGTTTTTGCAGCCGATCAGATGTCTCACGCAGGCCTCCACTGGTGGAACCAGTGGGTCCCGGCTCACTCCTGCTCACCGACCGGCTGAATCCGCCTGTTTTGCGCGCCACGGACATGCCTAGTCTGCCGAGATCGCGTCTGTACCCAGCTCTCTCTCACTGCCGCGCCTCCTCTCCATTCGCAGTCAGGGACTACAGAACCGGCGCCTGCTGATGCATGAGAATGGCTAAAGGTACAGCATGTGTTCTCCTCTCTCGTGTGTGTGTGTGTGCTTTATGCGCCCAGTTTCAGTAGTAGTTTTTATATTTGGCTAATTTGCCCAGCGGTAGTGCATCAGAACTCAGTTTAGATTCTTTTTGGCTCTGCAGAGCCTCATCCATCCTCCTCCCCGTATTTTCCTCTTTGTTTAGCCTTCTTTCTTTCTCTACTGGATCTACCCTCTCTAACTTATCTTCATGGCCTCTTCTGGAATAGTTTTCCTTATCTGTTATCTTCTAGGTTTTATTATCAAATGAGGGTAGATAATAAATATTGATGGATGCTGGAGCCAAAAGTGACTTCGAGATCAGACTGCCTTCATAGACACAGTGGTACAGTAGTGTAAGTTTATCTCCTCGCCTACAGTGGTCAAAAGAACGTTGTAATGATATATGATGAAATTAGTCACAATTAGAGATCAGAACTCAGGAGCTCAGGGATCTTAAGATAGATGTCAGCTATTTGCTTCTATCCAATGGCTCTGAGACTGCTGGACTGCAGGAAACGTATCAGAATAAGCACCATGCTTCGTAGCAATATGTTCTGGCTATCGATTTACCTCAACAACTTTTCATTCGCAATGATATTTCCATATTCTACCTTTTCCATCTGGAACCTCTCAGACTTCGCGTGCTATCACCCTCATTTCAGTTTCTCTTTTTCCCATAACGTTCTGTCCATCTTACCGCTTTCAGAACAAAACCCGGCTCTCATCTTTTCAAAACTGCAGTCTATGGATGATTATGTGCCTGTTTACTGTATACCAGCTGTTGTGTGGTTCTTGAGGCTGTTCTTCCTGCGTTCTTTCTTTTCTTTTCATTTTATATGAAATGCTAGCAGCGGGGCTCTGAGATTTAAAATCCGAGCGGCTGCGGGCCTAGGCCTAGCAGGCAAACACCTCCCAGCACCAGCTCCTAAAGACTCCAGCCAGTTAGAAACTTGAAAGGCTAAAAGGCAGTGAGAGTCCTCACGTCAAAATGCTGACCTGATAGAAGTCAGGAGACTTTTACACATTTCTAAGTATTTATTGTTAGGTCTGTACATTGAAGGACAGGAACGATATTATAACTGGATTGCAGAACAATGGCATCTCCAACATACTAAGTTTGGCTCAGATAAACTACAGCTACTTTAAAACTATATTGAATTAATAGTTTCCCCCTACTTCCTTACATTTTCCTATACAGTCCTGTTACTATTTCCAATGACCTTAGTCCTTATGATTCGTGTTATTATAAATAAGTGTAATGTAAGTTTGCCAACATTTAACTCTAGCCTTATTCCATTACGATAGAATATTTCAGTATTTCCTGCAATGTATTTTTTAAAGATCTGGATGAAAAGATGTTCTAGAATCATCTAGATTTTGTTTAGAGTTGGAGGTTATGCAGCTGTATCTCAGGGTCAAGACCTCCAGGCTGCTTGTGTAGTCAGTGGAAGCTAAACACTGCTGGATGGTCAGTAGAAATCCCACACCAAACCAGTATGACTGCCTGCCTATGAAATACAATCTCATTTTATTTCCTACTGGTAATCTACTTTCAAAGCGATATGGAATCATTTAAAGGCTGCATTGGGGTAGCTGGCAGAAGCTGGAGTAGCAGGAGTTATCATTAATGCTGCTTTCAAGCCACCTTTTGCTGCTAGGAGGTGTACGATAAACAGTAAATTCTGACTGGGCGGGGAACAGGAGAGGTCAGCAAGTACAAGGTTCTGGGTTCAGTAGCAATTTTAAAAGTCAAGACTACTTAGTACTCAGTTATCACTGCAGTAAAGTTTTGTGCCAAAACTCCTAGAGTATCACATTCATTTCTTATCAGAGCTTCATTTCTTTTTACATATCCTATTCACTGCATAAGCAGATCTTCCAATGGATCAATCAAAGAAAGAAGATGATTACTGGAGATCACAGCGCATGGATGACGGCGCAGCCGTATCCGATTAAATGGAACAGATTTGGTGCAGAAAAGCACCGCCGGCACAGGACTAGATAGGCGGTAATTTGCGCAATGGCTGCGACATCCAGTCAATTTTGCATAGTTACTCCTACAAAAGATGTAGATAATCAGATTATTACTCGATCTAATTTATAATTCTGCAAGACACTTGGCATTTGGAAGCCTTGCCAGGAGAATCAAATGTATATAGTTATGAGGACTGGGTTAACAGACTTAAAGGGGTGGACAAAATATCATAGACATAAACTAATTCTAAGTCCTTTCGGCCCTCACTTGATGCAGTACAGTTTCCACTGGCATGTCGTGTGCCTGTGGTGATGAAGAGAGTTTTGGAGATCAAATCTTTTGTTTACGCTTTTCCATTTCCTTACAGTTTGGAATTAGATTAACAGTACTATCTGCCTACTCTTATGTTAACGTACTACCGACAACTTCAACTTATTAGGCTGACCCTACCATTAATACAGTGCATTGTAAGTGTGGTTGAGGTTCAGTTAAAAGCACTTTTGAGACTAAATAATATTGTATAGTATTATGGCTCTATCCTGCCCCTTTATTTGGTTTGAAATTCATCAGCAGCTGCCTTCAAAGTTAGATAATGCCACATTTGCCAGCCATACGATCCTCTAGATCCCTTTTCTCTCACAGAAAAGTAATTCACTGGAGTTTTACATTAGCGTTAACCTACACTTTCTGTCCAGCTAGTCACTCCAGCCTAGCTATAATGCATCTTTCAGCTATTAACGAGTCCCACCACAGAATCAGAGACCTGCGCATGTTTGTTTGGGGAATCAAGGTGTATTTTACCGGCCTACGCTACGTGCTGTATACGGCAGAATCAAGCGGGCATAACAGCAGGTGGGCTGCCAAGCTACTGGGGGATAAGAGTTGAACCTTGTCTTTATGGTTAAGCGTTTATCCAAAAGATGTTTGGATCCACATTGTATTTTGCTCATCCATTTAATAGGCTGCAAGGAACTATTGTATTATGTTGGTGGGGCTGGATAAAATAGCCACAGGACCTTCTGTAACAGGTGAACTTCTCTGCAGGACTTTTTTGCAAACCTTTTGTATTTCTCCACTTTCTCTGAATTGCGGTCTTTTTCTGTCCTTAAGCCCTTCAAGCACACACACACACACACACACAGAGTCCTTTGGCCTCCAAGGATGAGGGCGGAAGGTTTGAAACTCTTCTGAGATTTAGGCTTTTCCTGTAGGCCGGCCTCGATTAAGCCTTGGAAATGGGCTCTTTTCTCTCCATCTCCCTCTCTCTGCTCCATCCATTTGACACTTGGCACCTCAGATGCCATGCTCATCCTCAGCCCCGTCCCTTCATCTCTGTTGAGATCCCCTCTGCTTTTCTTCACAGCCATATTTCTTTATCAGTCTCTGGCTTTTGCTCTTTGCTGTCCCTGTTTCTCAGTCTTCTCCCCCTCAGCTGCCTGGGCTTGCAGGGTGTCCCTGTGGTGTATTGTAGGTGTGTTTTTGTGCTTATTATTTTAACACAAATTCAACACCACCACGTGTGGAAAGCTGGGTCAAAACACATTCCACTCCTGGGTTTTTCCTGGTCTGACTCGCTGCTTCCAGACTTGCAATGCCAGCAGGCTATGATCTCTACTGCTGCTGGCGTCTCCCAAGATATTTCTCACGCCTGTGTTCGCCTTACCTCTACCTCCACCTTCTAACACCTTTTCCCCTTTTTCTCTCTTTTTTTGATAAGTGATGTGAAAGCCTGCGCCGGGGCTGGAAGGCGCAGCTGGTTACAGGAGTCCTCATCTCACAAGGTGAGGTTTGCCTCACCTCCCTCTGCTCTGTTTCCCATTCTGCTCCTCTGTCTCCCTCTAGGCGCCAGCCTGCACAGTGAGGCGTCAGCCAGGGCCCACAAAAGCATGCACTTACAAATCCAGATGAAAAAGGCATACATAAATAGTAGAATAAACTTTCCACTCCTCCAGTGCCTCCATGCACACATGTGTACACCAGGTAGGCAAGTTAACATCCATGCGGTTACGCTGTTCAGCCAGAAACGTTAACCGTGCAGCGCTGACAACAAATTGAATATCACGTGTGTGTGTGAAGGGACAAAAATACCATTTCTTTTCCTTTAAATTATAGAAATATCAAGGTTTCGGGATTACCAGCCACTCGATAGGATTTATAACAGAAAACAGGCTGGTTAATACCATCTATTACAATTGCATGCAGACTGGCAGCGCTCACGGCGGTGATCAAAGATTGAACATTACCACATTGAGATGTAGTATATTCATTGTAGCATCATGGGGCCTGTTTCCCAGGTCACCTCTCAGGCCAGCATCTCGTGGTGTAGCGGTGCGGAAATACAGCTCATGTATGGCTGTGAGGCACAGTATTTATAGCTGGGTTGCAGCCTGTGCCTGGGTCCTCAGGTCCTGGAATTCCATTCTCTAATTAATCAACTGACAGAGGTGCCAGTCCACCACCCGCATTTACTGGGAAGCCTTGAACACAGCCCTGATCCCCCAGATCAGCTTCCAGCCGCACCAAGGCAGTGCCCAGGTGCAATTCTTAGGAGCAGGTCCGAGGAAAACTGCTCGAAACGCTGGAAATCATTGATGACCACCCTCCTCCGCAGACCGCCTACTAAATCAAGAGAGGCGGGGCTGCCGCCCCACTGAGACTTCAGACACCATGTCATACCCTTATTTCTAGGAACAACTTTTACGCTTGTGGGCTGGCCGCTTTCATTTGAAAACGTATAGATCATGCAGTTTGATATATTGGAGCTTTAGGGTTTCAGCTCTATATTCTCAAACGTCTTAATTATTTCTTCCTTCTTATTCTCTTCAGGCAGACACAATTCAGGTGGTCTGAGGAGGGCCTGAGTCCTCAGCCTCATGGTCAGTAGGCTCCTTTGAGGTATCATGCTTGCCTGCCTGGGCTGCCACTTTCACCAGATCCCAGCTGCAGTGGTCTGTTGGATCATATTGTTTTCTCAAATTGATCCTCTCGTCTCTAATAGTCATAATATATAAATATATCCAATCTCAAACATTGAGAAGACTTGCCGTCAGATCATGGTGGCTGAGCAGGCCAGCCCCAGCTTCTCCTCCGCCCTTGAGATTCATGATCCAGTGTTTTTGAGGTGTGTGTGTTTTATTATATAATAGTGAGATTTCTCAGGATGTTATATAAGGGATCCACGACGGCAAGCGATCCTGCGAACCAAAATACCGACGTCTGCGGCGGAAGGTCCATTCAAGGTGGTCTTTAACAACCCGTTGCGGGCATTACCGGTCTGTCGGCACCGCTTCCTGCGTCTGCTGAGGACGTACCGGCTACGACCAGCCTAGACAACAGCGGGATGGGAGTCGCTCGCATCGCGGCACCACGCACCTGCTTATAAAGTTGTGCGCTTAACTGGATGCAACTCTTGCTCCCCCACCTGGCCTACTCGCAGATTTCCTCCTGCAGCTCCTTCTTCCCACAAATGAAATTCAGGCTGGGGTTTCTCTCTTTTGTCACGGTGGAGATTAAGTCAGAGTTCTTGATACGCTGATGCCAAGATGAAAAAAGATTTTCCAGATCATATAGCATTTTTAAAGCAGACTGTCGCCGGGAATACCATGGTCCAAATTGAAATTAAATGAATCAAAAGTAACCCCTCCGACCCCATGAAATCCGAGCTCTATCAGGCTGTACTGAAATAAGATTCACCAAAACAAATTTAACATGGGAATTTTGCAGGTCACCTTCTGATAATATCTACAGTCACCGATCAATAAACTTTTCAGCAGAAACCCGTCGGCAAGTCACAGGTTGCACAGCGGGGTTGTCAGTCAAACCTGGGAATTATATCAGGCCATCAACAACGTGGCCATGCATCTGAAAGGCGCTACTCACCTTCGCAGGAGGGCGAGATGCGGTGAGAGAACATCATCGCCTCCGGCTATCCCATCAATTTCGCGGCTTATGTTATCCTGCGGCACCTTCATCATTCATCGTTTAAATCCTTAATCATCATGTTTCCAGCCTCCACCAATTGCACTCTCTTCTTTGCCAGCTCATCCCTCTGCTATTTCCGCCGTCTCTATGCCCAAACTGCATCTCTGATCCTCAGGTCACATCAGCCCCTGCCCTCGTCTGCTCAGCATTTACACACCGATGATCTTTATTGGAAGTTCAAGGTTTTCTTTAGCATCCTAATGCGTATGAGCCTGTTTGTCTGTATATCTGTCAAATTATGTGCATGTATTATCTCGGCTGAGGAGGCGGTATGTATCTATGGGATATACGTATTCAGGTAGTTTTACAATGGCGTCCTCCCTGTCTTGCCCTATCAAGACCACAGATTCAATTTGTGTAGCTAGAGATAGAAAGATAGTGTATGTGTGTGAGGAGAAGAGAGAGAGAGGCAAAATTCCTGCAAAGTTCATCTGTTAAGAATCAGAGATGCGTTCAGGATGGAATCTGGCACACGCCATGGCGCATATGTTTACCTCTATACAAGTATGTGTAGGAAGGGATGGAAGCTCAAATTTACTTGGCTTGGCAGGGCTTGAATGCCCAGGAAATGGGAGAAGAGATGGGAAAGGATGGGAAGGAGGCCGCGTTGGTTAGAACATAGACAGGAGGTGTGGAGGTGGTGGTTTTGGGAGAGAGTGGAGATTTAAGATTACAGCCGGGGCAGATAGATCAGCCAGGAGGACAGAATTACTGCTTAGCCATGCGTCCTGTAGAGCCCAGCCAGAGGATGAATCCCGATAGTACAGGCCGCACAAAAATAATACATAACACAGTTTCCTGAAGTGGCGTGTATACCATCATACATACCTCACAAGACTGTTGATGATATAGGTTGGAACATATTATTTAGCAGGCCTGGGTGTGCTTGGCCCATTAATGGCCCTAGCATTTTCAGTCTATAATACAGATGTTAATACACACTGACCATCTTTTAAACCAGCCTTCATTTGCAATTCCCTAATACAGACCCGTAAAGTTTCTTAGATATATCTGCAGACAGGCAGCTACTCGGTAATAAAATCATACACAGGCTAATGAAAAAACCTCTCAAAATCTCAAAACTACCTTTTATGAATTTTCTACTAGTAGGTGTCTGCGGGACTCATTTTGATCACACCACATGATTCTAGGTGAAACAATACAACCGCTTATCAGCTAGTATAAGATGTTTTACAATGCACTATAATACGGACATGAAAAGCAGATGTAAGTGTTATTAAATGCATTTATGTGCTTCTGCTTCCATCCACTCATGCAGTGGTTACTGGTATATAAACAGATATTATCTGACAATGCCATAACAAAACAAATTTAATCCTTAAATGAAATTATGCTACAGGAAGTTATTAAATCGGCTTGACAAATGCGCGCATCAATAAACGCGCCTTACCTCATATCTACATGAGCCTGGACTCCAGTGTCTGCGGCAAATGCTTTTTAATCCATGTGTGGTTTCATGAATGCCAAGGCTTCATTCAACTGAAACTAGAAAATGTTGCTTATATGAACATAAAATAAAAAGTGCAATTGTTTTAGCTCGCAGCGTGATCTTTTACTCGCGTGCCTCCTAAGTTGAGAAGGAAGGCTTGGACTCAGGCTACTGCTGGGCCTTCATATAAGAATCCTGTTAGCACATCTCACCAATGCCCATTTCTGCCTTTTACCATACCCCAATATTTCATACTGTACGGAGAGTCAGATAATGAGGATTTGAGCCTTCAACCCGACCGGCTGTGCTGGGATTTGACATTTTCAGAGGGCGAAAAATTAACTAGTAGATTTAAGATTTTGCTTCCTGGGCAGATCCTGGAACCATCCCAGATAACTTCTGGGGCACTAAGGCCTTGTCACGAGACCTGGCCTGGAGTCTGCTTGTGGTAGCCTGCTCTGAAAATACGTTTTGTTCTCTGATTCACAGAAACACTAACACAGCTATAAAAGCAAAATGTACGGCTGCGTGTCATTTCTAATGAAAGTCAACATCTGAATCTGATGCGGCTCATGCTAGTAGAGACATGAAATAAGCCTGCAGTTCTTGGTAATCAAAGTGTTACCAAGCCAAAGTGCCACCAGTAGTCAGAGCTCCACGAGTTATCCCTTTAATCTTTTCCAGGTTGGGTACTTGAGAGATCTCAGGCGGGGTTTCATGGAGTCATTTCTACAGAAGCAGATTTTCATTCAATGCAGTAAATGGCTTTTATTCACTATCAGTCGATATGACCGAACACACATTTGGATTCTTAAATTATACTTGCTCTGATGATCAATCCACAGGCTAGCTAGGACTCACAGGTATGTAATGGTCATGTTAGTCTGACCAAGCTTGTGAGCAAATGGATACTGGCTAACTAGCCGCTGAGGACAGAATGGAAGTCTTATTTTCAGCCTGTGATGATGATTTAAGTTTATGCTCAGAGCCAGGTTTAGTAGAAGTCATCAACAAAAATCAGTTTTTTGAGTAGGCTGATTGATTACATTTTTTAAAGCTCTTATAAATAGACAAAACATAACTTTAAAGTTGAAAATCGAATCAATATAAAAGTAGAGCAATGCTAATTGCCAAAATTAAACAGATTATAAAGATTACTTTTCAAAACAAACTAAGTTTAACTATCTATATTTTGGCTTACTTCTCCTCAAATCCAGAGTAAAATGGGAATACTAATCCTCTCTAAAATAAAAAATGAAAAGAAGAGACAATAGTAAAACTTGATTGTTTAAAAAATAAACCATTTCTAGGAGGCTCGACATAGGTTTTAAGACTTTCTGGAGAATACTGCTCCATTACAAATTATAAAACATGCATACACAACTTTTCTTACTTCAAATCCTATCTTTATGCATCTGGCCACGACTTTCTCACTAGTCTTTTCCTCATACTGAGAGATGAGTCGCAGGCTACCGGATAAAGCGGAGGATTTTCGCTAATAACTCCATAGAATTTGATAAGTTAGAATAAGTACCCCAGCTGTCTGCAATTATATTTAGAGTCATCCCAAGCATCTCTCAGGTTGAGTATAAAACTCCAAACATCAAATTAGAGGTAGACTGGCGCTGGGAGCAGATCCATGCCAGTTTCCCAGTAAGGTGCAGCCACATGGGGAAACTATTACCGCTGGCA
>BRZM01000743.1:61440-72798 GCA_033238685.1 Lates japonicus | reverse complement strand
TCACATATTGTTATCGTAGCCCAGTCAGATATTCATTCAGATGCCTCCAGTTCATATTTATGAATGAACAGTTTGGGTTGATTGCAGATTACCAGAGACCGTCGATACGCGAATTTGTTACTTTTAGCAGTCGGTCACATCGGCCATCGTATCGGGATGAAGAGGCTGATATATTAAATTGGCATAAAACCAGTTGGCTGGTTGCGGTGATACTGAGACCAGGTGAAAACATTTGGTTTTTGTACCTTTTGCAACTGGCTAATTGCAATCTCTCAGGTAATGACCCTGTTCCGCCTGGTCCACCTGTTGGCATTGTTCATAGTCCCGCTGCATGCAGCAGTCATACTATCATTTTTAGGAGTTTTACAGGCTTGGTTGTGTTTTTCCACACCTTTCACATTTGTATTTTTTGCTTTCTGCACCGACAGCTGAAGCCCGAAGTGGAAGCAGAACCACAGAGTTGCAGACCATCCAGTAAGAAAATATGTTTGGGTAACTGACCCTTTACATTTACACTCCGTGATTATTGAGAGTTTATATAAAATCTATTGCTCGGTTGTTTAGTTTATTCTCGAAACCGGTCAGGATCGTCTGATTCATCCATTAACGAGATTAATTGAAATGAATGAAACCCGATATGAGATCCAGACATCCTCACCGAGAATTTATTTACCACCGAACAGTTTTCTCATACCGATTGAATGAATGCCGAACGTCTGTCAGCGCGTCTGACCATTACCGAAGATAAATCACATGTTTGCAACAAACGAAAACCGAAAACAGTTATATCGCGATGGAAGATGAGCACCAAAGAATGTCATGAGCCAGAGTCAGCAATAAAACCAGCCAGGCGGTGTTAAACAATAATTTTCGACTCGTTAACGTTTAAAGATTGAAACCGTCGGTACGTCGGTTAAAGTCATAATCGACGGCGAAAACCACGGCTCATCAGCTCGAATTGACGATTGCAGCGAGGAACTGCGTTCAGCTGCAGTGAGAAGGAAACTGGCCCCTTTGAAACACACACCAGCAGCGCGCGGCAGGTGATCAACCACGATTTACTTTAGCCAGCGATTCGGCGACTGAAACCCGCTGGCGGCAGGCGGGCGACGGCGGCGTTCAACGACAACCATTGTCAGCCTGCTGTCTCTTCATCAGCGCTGGTCGTTCCCGTCAACCAGCGAACGGGCGGATTCAGCCACGCGGTTTGGGGTTTTGCAACAGCCAGAAGAATTTGCGTTGAATTAAACCATTGAACGAAAGTCGCTGACCATCCGACAGACAGCCTTCAGAGTTATTTCTGGAAGGTATTTTTGGCACGTATTTTTCTTCGTTTCGCGGTTGATCCCGGAAGAAGGAATTTTTTTCTCAGGCGATGACACTGACTACCAAGTACTAACTTTTCAATAAAAATCCCGACAGGTCCCATTTGATGCAACAACATCCACTTGAAGTTTTGGACAGATTGAATTAGGAGAAGAAGTCCATAGATTTAATTAGTTTATTATTACTATGATTCCCATTATCTCACATGTCCAAATAAAACCATCTGTAATAATAAAAGAGACTTAAATACCACACTAATATATAAGGAGAGCAGATCAGCTAGCAACTATTCTGTTTAAAATGATGAGAAGAGGTTCGTGGGTAGGATTAAATCAACATTTTAGACGATTGAAAGAAGAATAAAATTACAGGAACCAGAGAATCCAAAACAGAAATTGGAAGATGTAGAGGGTGCCTGTTACAGGAGAGTTTGAGTTTTAAATTTCCAGAGCCGTTTGATATGCTCTGAAGATATCATCAGCGAAATTCAGTCTGATCAAACCAAAGGAGAACTGACCGACCGTCGAAACCACAACAGAACTTCTGAGTCCAGCGTTCTCTTGTGATAAGAGGAGAATGCTCAAGAGAAAGATAGCTTGCTTTACCGCGGCACCCTCTCAAACGTCCATCGTACCGTCTCAGCAAAAAATCGATGAGGTTCAAAACAGGCCAAACACAGTCACACAACAGAGCCATGCTATTCAACACAACACGATCGAAGGCCCGCACCGGGCCAGGGAGGTCTGGCTGCAAAGAGGCACGGAGGATGCAGCAGCCGGACGCTGAGGCGGCACCAGCCATATGATGAGACCGCACGGACTACTGAAGGTCAGCAGAAGGTCACATCCCACCCGCAACCTTCAAACACCAAAGATATATAGGCGTTCATGAAGAATGATGCACCGGTCACAAAAAGACCCCAAGACAACAGAATTGCGATCGATCGATATTACGAGGACCGATAACTGATATTAATGAACCTGACCATCATTAACCATCACCACCTGACCATTGAACCAGATTGATCGATTTGCCGAGAGATAACGCACCAACCAGACGGTGATCACGGATTTAATCGAGGTCGCGGCAACACAAATATTCAATCAGTTGAATGAGGCCCACCGAGACGCAACGGCACACACAAAATGGGTGATTAAATGATTTCTGGGAGGAAGGGCCTGACAAAACAAACCTTTCTGGGAACCTCACCTGTCCTCCCAGATTAAAAGAGGATCACCATGGTTTAACCACCAAACTAGAACTCAAGATACCTGTCTAACAAAAATGCTGACTTGAATCAAAATTAACTTCAATTAACTTAGAAACATATTCAAAACTGTTCAAAATCAAAAACGACTCTGGTGTTGACCTAAAACTCTCAGCTTCCTTCCCGATACACTGTAGCTCCACTGGTATTTTTATCAATAACACCATTTTTTTTCCTCTCATCTCCAAGCTACTTTTGCTGATCTTCATTCTGCAGCCAGCCAGCTTAACTTGATAAATCACAAAGAAGTATTTGAAGTGATTTTAAATACTACTATTTACAGACCTCTTCTCCTTCACATCGATACACATTAGTTTGCCAAACAGAACAACAATTTGCACAAAACGATCCACCACCATTGGCTCACTGCTCCCCTTCTATCCTCCAATCATTTCTAAAGACCAAAGTACTGTGGTAGTAAAATTGACCCCTATAGCCCCTGACCTGGCCCCAGCTATTCACCCACCATCACCCTTACAGTTGCTTTACTTTAGCACATGTATACACACACATACAAGTGTACTCATGCACACACAGCCACAACCACACACAGATGAATGTATTCTCTGAGAAATTAATACTGTTTAGCAGCTGGTTTTTCTGTTTCTGATGTATGAGCTGTATTCAAACAGTGTCTTCATCTGTCTGGCAGAAAACTTTCATCAGATGGCCACTTGTGTTTCAGGATTGGAGATAAATAAGGAATATTTGGCTTTCAAAAATAAATAAATAAATAAATTAAAAACCAGACCAAATCTTTGCCCACTGAGGGCAGATTCTCATGGACAACTATCCTAACACCAGTCTGTGTCACAGATTGAACCAAATGTTGTCTACGAGAAGCCCAAAATTGCAGATGGCTACTGATGTAATAGAAATGGGGTTCTGCCTTATCAAAGGTTTTCAGCTGAAAAAGTTCTAGATATAAGAAGTGTTTAAGTAGTGTGATTAGTATCACTTGTGTGGTGAAAAAAAGACTACATGTATAACTGCAATATCTGCAGGATCTAAACACTGGAGGCTGAAAAGAGAAAAATGTGATAACAAAAATACTGCTGTTTATTCTCTACAGAACTGTGCTACAATAACTCATTTAAGAAGACTGTAAACCGGGGATGGAGTCGAGAACATTTCAATTCAGTGGATTTTGAAATTAACAAGCTTGTAGTGTTCACAGTACTGACAAACAATTTGTAATTACAAATGCTTGACTGACTGAATCGCACCAAGTCCGCTTTCTGAATTGAAACAGAATTGACTCCAACCTTACAATAGAAAGAGGAACAACAGAGCTGGCAAACAATGAAAAGTTTATTGGTGAATGGAAACACTGTATAAAATATTTTTTCTCTGCTATAATGAGTTCAGAATGCTCAAGTCATTAAGCCCAGTTAAAGCCATAATCGTGGGTTAGTGAAATCACCACTGCTGTTTGTAGCACTGCTAAAGCACATTTAATTGTGTGTTTTCAAAGAGGCAGTTTTTTTCACCCTACTCACTGCAGCAGCTACGACATGGTTCCTCTGCTTCTGCAGCAAATGACTCTGATCCAAAAGGAAACTGATGAGCCGTGGTTGTTTCTGCATTACACGTCCCAGATTGTGGCTTTAACTAAACAACAGCCTTAAAAACATTTGATTTTCTTTAATCTTTTTAACTTAAGCATTGCTTTGAAAATCGAAAAAATTATTTGTTTCTTAACTTATACTTTCCTGACTGCAATTTTGTAATTGCTTGACTCTTAAGCCTCACTTGAGCATTCTTTGAGTAACAGTAATATCAATGTAGCGATGTATTAAACTGTTTTTGGTTTTTTTCCGTTCTGTTTATGAACAATAATGGCTTGAATTTATCATGTGTCAGAGAGTAGCAGAGCTAGTCTAGAATCAGACAACAACGAGCAGACGGTCAAGGCGACCAGTCGACAGTGACCCTAATCAGCGCTGCTATTCTTTGAAGCGTGATGAAGAGAAACTGTGTTTTTGAAACAACAATGCCTAGAAAGTGGAAATAAATAGAGGTCCTTCTGACAACAGACAGAAACGACAATGGAGCATGCTGCAAGGAAATCCTCAGTGGAAGCTTGTGATATATTCTTCTGGTGAATGACTCAGGAGTGAGACAGCAAGAGATAGAGAGAGAGATAGAGAACGCTCTGCCATAGGATCTCTCAGAGGCTTTCTTTATTTTCTTGTCAAAAAATTTAAATGAGCACAATAAAATAGCCTTTCTTTCATCGTCTCCTTTCCTGGAGAAACCATATGCATGCAAGAAGTTTTCAACACACTCAGGACTTTCATTTCACATTTCAAAGATGGCTGATTACTTCTGCTTGAGTAAATCATGGATGTATTAAAGGAACTGGATATGGGACTTAAAGATGGCACCCAGTGACTTTAATGAAAATTGCTCGTCTGGTGCATGAGCCTAAAAGTTTTCTAGGGTTTGCTTCCACGTTGTGCAGCACCACTGCACATATGCATTCGTGATTTGCCCACTGGCCCCGCCTGTTCACACTGTAGACTTTACATTGAGATGATGATGACACCAAAAAATAAAACTAATTTTTCTAGGCTCTGGTAGAGTTTGACAAATATAAACCCTCCACAGCTGAGAACCTTATAACAGAAAGAGTAAAAAACGATTGTGTTTGCAGTTGAAGGTGTCATGTCAACAGCCTTACAAACTTCTCTTTTAGAAGGTGATCTATGGGGAACATGCTTTTTAGAGCACAGAGGATTTTTTTTCCATGCTGTGAGTGGTAACAGAGACAAACTGCAAGCAACCCTGAGCAATGGTGCCATATCCAGCTCTCTTAATAAATCCCTGGGGTAAATGCTTAAAGGGTCAGTTTACCCAAATCACAAAAAACATATTTTCTTACTTAGTTCGAGTGGTCTGTCTCTGTGGTTCTGCTTCCACTTCAATACAATGGAGGGAAACTACAATTTTGTCTGGGGTGCTGCTGAAAGCAAAAAATACAAATGTATTAAAAGAATCAACAGAAAAAACACAACCTAGAGGACACGCTATTAAACATTTCCAATAAAGTAGCTCCTACAAAAACTGTTGGTACTGACTACTTTGCATTGTAGTATTAGGGACACTGTTTCTGGAACAAACTGCCAAACAATTGGACAAAGAGCCCAAGACAGGGTCATTCACCTGAGAGAAATTTTATTAGCCAGTTTACCCAAGGTACAAAAACCAAATATTTTTTCACCTAGTCTCAAGTGGCATCCACTCCATGACCAGCTAACTTTGGTTTTATTTGCCCAAGTTTTGAAATATATGTCTCTCAGCCCTCTGCTTCATCCCCATTACGATGAAGATCACCACAGTGGTGAACTGACCGACATGCTGCTAAAAAGTAGCAAAAAATTCAACAGCAATGTGCCTGTCAAGAGACAAAGTTACTCTTGAGTAATCACCTTTAATATGGCCAATAAAAACAAAACTACATTCACTTATATTGCACTGGACTGGAGGCAGAAATCTCACAGACAGATATCTGAAAACCTAGACACATTAAACCTAAAGTGTCGGAAATGCAAGATTCTATTGGAGGTGAGTGAGAAAATTAGTCTCTTTGTAATTTGGGTGAAGAAGCCCTTTAGGATGATTCATCAGACGCTAATGGACACATAAAAGTCTGTACTTAAACAGTGTCCTACTACCTGATACTGTATGTTGTTAACTCTGTGGGTGCAAACAGTCATACAGAGTTCAATATTCATTACTAATACAGACTTGTAGTGAATTTGTAGTTTTATAACATCACACAACAACATGAAGACATCACAATAATTAATAATTCAAATTGGTTAATCCATGACTGACTGATATTTGTGAACCGTTTTTGGCTTGTAGTTAAATATAATCCTGTTAAATAAATTGCATAACTCATGTAAAAAATATATTCTTGGCAGACCTAAGCACTTTTTATGTCTGAGTCCAAACAAAATCCGAGTAGATGTAAATATGGGCCAAATCTGCTTTAGGAAAACTTGGATGAACATAGACACTGACAAACCCAAGACACCCCCAGTCAAAATGCTGCCTCAAGAAAGACTTCAAACAAGGGGGAAAAAAGAGGTAATGCCATGTTGGATTGGCACTGTGAATGAAAGGCCCTATTTGGAGCGTGTCCTTGGTGAAATGAATTAGGATGCTTACTTTGCTGAATTTTAATTGACAGCAGCTAGTGAATGGACCAAGTGAACCATCTAATGAGGAGTGTCTTGAGAGTGAGTATCTCTGCACCGAGCCAGTCAAAACATATTTAAAAATTGTTGTTGAATACGCCAAGAAAATGCAGCATTTAAAATAATACTGACAGATTTTAGGAAATAAATTATAAACTGTCTTATTTTGTCCACGGAGCTACACGGTGTTTACCGATATGACGCTGGTGATGTAACCTACTTCTCCGACAATTTCAGGATGTTTTGTACCAAACAAAAAAGTTTGACGTGGTTGGAGTTCGAACTGTCAACAGCTTTAACACCAGCACAATCTGAAATCTAGGCTACCTTTACTTACAAACACACAAACATACACACACACACACAGCCATTTTCTACATAGTTACACCATCCAATTTCATTCAGAGGCGTTTAATGAGAAGCTTTACTGTGCATGAAGCAGGTAAGTGCATTGCTCTGAGACACATCAGGAGTGCAACACAAGGCAGCAGCTTTACTCTTTCACTTTTCACGCACATTTTATAATACTCTCTGACACTGTGGTTACAAAAGAAGGATGAAAATCCTAAACGAATCTCACAAAAACATATCTGCTTATCCAACTGCTGACTGTTTTATACAACACGGATGGTTATGTCACACCCAGAGGTGGGTAAGTATATGAACTCCTGTACCGTACTTAAAGGGGAAGATGAGCTTGTCATGAGGAATTCTACTCAGCCTGTGAAAACAGTTGCACAATGTCTTCTGCAGCTGTTGAGGAGCAAAAATCACTCTGTTGACAACACCCGGGTGTCTTGCTTGGGTTTGGGAACTACACACTATGAACACAAATCCTGGGTTACAAACTGGGGGTGTGAAGTCTGGAAAATGCTGGTGTTTACAAGGCAGGTCTAATTGGAAGACACAGTCGAGTTACATTTTGGGAAAAGTAGGATCCAGTGTTTTTGGAGTTCAATCTACACTAGAGACTTGCACATCAGTTTTAAGTAAATGTAATTTTGTAATAAAATGTTGCTGTTGTCAGATAAAAACCTCCAAAATGCCAACTTTTATGAATCCCGCTTATATTTTACACAGTATCTACAGTGTTTAAAGGTGTAGTCTGACATTTTGGGAGATATATCTATTCACCATCTTGATGGCAGAGAGGATTGGTACCACTCTCACATCTGAGTTTAGAAAGGAACTAGAGGCGACAAAAGCAGGGGGAAACTACATAGTTTTGTCACTGTGAGTACCCTACTTAAGTACAAATTTAAGGTCCATGAGTATTTCCATTTCATAATTGCCTTCTTTCAAGTCATTTTGATCTATTTTATTTTCACTGCCAATCAGTCTATTTCAAACTGATAAGTTCGTGCCCTAAGGTAGAAGGAGATGAGTTTAATAGCTCTCATTACAGGCATGTGCATTTTTACATTGTTGCAATTGTTGCATAATTACTTTCACTTTAGTTCAGGGTCTGAATAGACCAACTGCAGGAATGCGTATAATTTAGAGCACATGCATACTTATGCTTCTTGGTGTATATGCTTAATACAAACAAAATGGGGATTCACTTGAAAAGAACACTGCTGCATAGTTCACCTTTTAGACAGCGGAATTCAATTTTTTCATCTGTCTTCAAGAAAGCAAATAAGCATGTTTCTCACAATGTCTCTTAAGATAATTATTGTTACTATTAACACACTAGAGGAGCATGTAACTCTTAAAACACTCACTAAAAACAGGATTTTCATTACCTCATTATCTCCAATGTTGAGTTTCTAATAAGATTCATTATGGTGTTCAGATTTTGTACACTCACATCTGGCAGCATAGTCAAGTGCACATGTAGGCAATGACACAGAGTTAAAGTACAATAAACCCGGCCCGGGGGCTTATCTTCCCAACCCTTTAGATTTATACTGGCAGTGTAATTCATGTGCAGGAGATGTCCAGTTCCATCCCAAACTGACTGACTGAAAATTGCAACTTCAGTACAACACCGGCGAGGTTCATTACCCCTTATCTTTAAACTGCTGCGGTACAAGTGGCTTAGGGGCCTGACGGTGGGTGGCCTCTATCAAGACTGTGAGAAGAGAACATGTCCTAACAGGATATTCTCATTATCCTTCCATCTCGAATCTGTCCTGTGTGATTTTAACCCAGGGCAGGTGAGTTTGGTATGTCTCCATGGTTACATCATCTGTCTCCACAACCTCATTTTCCTCCCTTTGTGACACCTCTGATCTCTCGCTCACTCTCAGACTCTCACAGGCAGACAGACAGTAGTACTCTGTGTAGTTGTAAGCACTCTGGTTTTTGTGCAAACTTAAACATTGCATTATAAGATATTAAAATAAACTAATTAATTTAAAACTTTGAGATTTGATTTGTTGTTGTTTTAAATCTCAATGAAATGCATATGCGGTCATGGTGGGGCGGCTGTTGAGATTGTTCTGTGTGATGAAGATTTCGGTCCTGTGCCGGGGTGGGGAGGCAGAGGAGCGTGGCTGGCTCCTGGTATTGCGCTGCGGGGTGGGAGGTGCAGGAGGAAAATGGTTGTGAGGCAGATAACATGGGTGCCGCTACTGCCTGGAATTAAATCACACCAAGTTGGAGTCAGATGGAAGATGAGGTGTCTGTTAGACATGTTCTCTTCAGGTGAGCCTGCCCGCAAATCAGCCCTGGCCTGCCACATGGGTAAGATAAGGGAGTAGTGAGCCTCGCCGATGATGCCGGGGCACTGATTTTCAGTCGAGTGGTGCAGTTGAACTGGGGCATCCTGCGCAAATTACGCTGCCGTCTCGTCAAGGGACGGAAGATAAACCCCGGGCGTCAGTTCTTCATCGCTGCTCTGTGTCGTGCCATGCTGTGTCTTTGCCGGTCGGTGTACAAAAATCAGTACCATCGATCTTCAGCTCGTGATGTGAATATCCTGACGCAATGATGTTGAAATTATAATGTCTCTGGTCGTTTGACGATGATTATTGGGCGTTGACGTGTGTTTAACGAATGAGGTGGTTCGCTGGGTGGACTGTCAGGTGGTCCCCGTTTTGATGGCATGCAGGCTCAGTATCGTGGTGGCTCTGGGCTCTGCGCGTTCCTGCGGTTGATGTTCAGACCTGGACTAAGTGGCGTGTGCGACGGTCTGACAGTGTGGTGCACGTATGATGAGGAGCTGGTAAACATGTGGGCACAGGCTGGTTGATGGACGGATGGTGGAATGGATCAGGAAATGACCGAAGGGCGATTATGGTCGGAAGCCTGGGACATGGTGCCGCTGGTGAGACGCTCACTGATGACCGTGTAACCAGTTCCCCTGCTGGTCGCCTCTGTTCGCGCTCCGGAATGAAATTGTCTCTCTGCCGTCAGATAGTAGATAGTCTCCTCTGTAAGTCGGACTACTAAACTGCTGATCTTATTAATGAAATATGGCTTGGGATTCATCAAAGAGATGACATTTGATTTTTGTCTGACAGCAACAACATTTGACCTGAGTACATTGCCAAAACTGTGCGAAGTCTTTCAGATTGAACTCCGGATCTACTCCCAAATGCTAACTCATTGTCCTTCAGTGAGCCTGCGCTGGCTGCCGGCGTTTTCCGGAACTTCACCCCGGTTCTGACAGGATTGTTCATGGTTCCCAAGCGGCGGGCTACCGGGTATGTTCGTCGGCGAAGTGTTTGCTCCTCGGCTGCAGGCGTGCAACTGTTTTGCAGGTGATGAAATTCATGACAACTCATCTTCCCCTTTAGCTCTGGTGGATATCACTCTTCACCCGCCTCTGGTGTGTTTTCCGCCATCCGTGTTGTATAGGCTGATCGGCCGGTTGAATAACGAATATGGTACAATGAAGATAATTTGGAATACCGTCGCTTCTTTATTGTTTCACAGTCGAAGAGTGATATAAATGTTAGTGAAAAAGTAATCTGGCTGCTGCGCCTCTTACATCTGATGAAACATCACTACCCTACCATACCGTCGCTTTCATTAACGCCTGATAAAGTGGTCGTCTCTTCTGAAAACAACGATAATGATGTGTTTGATGATTTAATGACTCATTCAGACGCGTGTTAAAAGCTGAGGATCGGCTCATGCGTCCGGCACCGTACAGCTATCCGCAAATATCAGATGATTTTGTCGCCGGCGTATATCGTGACAACTCCGTGAGACAAAATATAGACGGTTTATAATTTGTTTCACAAAATCTGTCGATGACAATGCTGGGCCCTGTGACATTCAACAACGGACACGGAAGCGGCATGTTTTGACTGACTCGATGTACTCGCTCAGTTGCTCCTCGTTAGATGGTTCGCGGTCATTCGCAGCTCTTTCGTCGGTGGAGATCGACAGTGGCAATGGGCTATGAGACGCATCAAAGGCCTTTCGTTCAGTGCGTCAGCGTAACGTGCCTTTTTTCGCGATTTTAATCGGCACTGTGAACGGCGACGACTGGGGGTGCTGGTTTGTCGTGTGTTCGTCAGAAGTTTTTCTTGAATTTGACTTATATTCGTACTCGGTTTTGACGGACTCGAACATAAAAGTCTTCAGGTCTGCTCAAGCTCAATCGCA
>BRZM01000743.1:0-39904 GCA_033238685.1 Lates japonicus | reverse complement strand
TGCTGTGGCATAGATGAATGGCTTCATATCAAGTATACCACATTCCTGCAGCACTCCATCTGCTCACTTTGGGTCTACAAAACACTATAATGTAAGAGTGTGGTGGTGACTAAAGCAGTCAGCCACATATCCTAGCTGGGAGCAGAGAGAGATGATGGGCAGAGAAGCAGAATGGGGCTTGACTTTAATTTGTTGAAAATAATTTGCGATAATTACTTTAATTTGAGGCTTGATTTGAGAAGCCAGAAAATTAGGTCTGTCTAGGCAAAATGGTCTTAACCGGACAGAATTATTGACGTGTTATCACTGCAAGAAATGTTAAATGGGATACACATGTGAGCTGTGTGATTGTGCATAGATATTATGAAGCCTCAGAGGCAATTGAAGCAGGGAGGAGAGCAGAACAACCACAAAAGGCTACGTTTCTTATGTTACTGTCAGCACTTACTGAAAAGCTTTTTTTTTTGTATATGTGTTATTAACACATCAATAGTGTTGGGCATATCAGGCAAACTTTATCTGCAGAGTGAAGCATATGGTAAAGCCATTGATGCTGGCAGTCATTGACAGTCCACATAATTTGATTGCTATTTCTATGATTTTAGAAAATGAGTTCAGTTTGGAAGCTTTTGTGAACCCAAACATCTTTAGTGGAAGTGCACTTCTCCACCCTTTTCAAAGGTCTGCACTCAAAACTGGACAGATTGCTCTACTTATTATAAAAGATTGCTGTACTTAAATAGTAGTGGTATCAAGGGTGTAAACTAAAGAATAAATTGTTCTTCACTAAATCCAACAATTGTCCCGGTCTTGTTCCCCTGCTACTTACATCCACAAGAAAAGGAAATGCCTTTTCTAACTGTTTCGATTTCCGTCAAGTTACATTTAGGAAAGTGTTTAAAAAAAAACATAGGTAAGAAAAGAAAAACAATTTCACAAGGCGTAGACCAAATAAAATGCTTATTTAACACCCCTGAAAGCTTAGTTTGCCTTGATTTTTCAAAGTGAAAACATTTCAGTTCTTAAATGTACATCTGCTTTGATAAAATTACTTTTAAACAATTACGACTTCAAGTCTCTTGTGCAATCATACACACACAGACACACACACAGGCACACAGACGCGTGCACACACATCACACACACCTTTATATACTTTCAAGGTATTTAATAAAAACAGTGGTACATTTCATAGCCAGGCTACTAACCCTGCCTGATTGATATTATTTCTACCCATCACTCTTCCCTTTCATACACATCTTAGCCCATTACATTTTTATCTGTCATTATTAAACAAATAGATGGCTAGAAAGTATAAACTTAAGGTCTGTCAGTGTTTCTGTCTGTGAGCCTGTCTGTCCTGGGTGACTGGAGGCTCCTCTGGAGCGTCAGTCAGTGCTGACAATACTGTTTCAAGACTTGAGTTAATGACAAAATTTGCTCTGTGACAGCTATCAAACTTCTCCCTGAAAAATGACTGCTAATTCTCAAGTGACAGCATGAGTAGGCGGCTGCTGAAATTTGCCCAATATAACATGCAGACAAATAGACATGTACACAGGGACATGAAGTATTGACACATCTGCAATACGCAATGTAAATACATGCCTGTGTTGAGCTGCTAAATCAAAATATTACGTTAGAAGACCCAACTGTCAAATTCTGAAAGTTAGATTACTTTTTACTTTTGCCCTTAATTGGTCTCTATGGGTCTGGGTGCACAGTCTCATAAGCTGTCAAGCTGAGAGCTTTCTTATTTATATATTTTACTTATTTTCAACTTGAACCCAGCTCCCAAAGTTTGCATTTGTATCCATTTAACTGGATGCAACAATCCAAAAAGTATGTTGTTAGGTTTAACAATAAAGAACAACGGAGTTTATAAAATGTATGGCCTGGGAAGATTCATCTGTAAATGGTAGTTACTCTGGATCGTCATGGACCCAGTGACAAAATAGTTTTACACAAAACTCAAAAAATGAAGCCCTACAGCAGGAAGAAAGAAAGAACAGGTGTTCAAACTATTCAGTGATGTTTTCAATTCCAACTGCAAAGTAACCCACAGGATACTTACAAGAGAAAAAAAAAACCCTCATTCACAAAAATGCAGCCATGTGTAAACCTAGAATAACACTTAATAACAATACCTCAATTCATCGGTTTAATTTAATATTTAAAAAATGCTTATTAAAATTGCCAATGGAAGGATTTCTGGTGCCAAAATGAGTCATATCAAAGAGTAATTCCTGTCACTTTTAATCCTCAACGTCATTTTCAAAAATGTGTTTTTTTGCCACTATAGCAGTTTAGAATCTCATTAGAAAACCCTAACTGTAAAAGCACACGTAGCCCTAATGGTCTCTGGTAACACACTGCTCAACTATACATATGTTGCCAAATCAAAAATACAAGACTGTATATTTCAAATGTTTTACTGTGATTACAAATATTTTTGTGAACCACAGTTTAGACTAAAAATCAGGTATCATAATACAGACTCAAAAAGCCACACTGCTTAGTAACAAGTTAATTCCTGAGCACTTTGTTTTTGCAGAGAACCTTCAAAGGGTCATTTGGGTTGCCAACTAGACTACACAAAATCTTACAGTGAAGTTTACCATTACCAACAATGATTTATAGCAAATTTGGTGTACATATATATGGTACAAGGTGTCAAAACTTTTGCTTTTGTAATGTCATGGGCATTCCAAATTACTCAGTTCATCTTTGATATATTCCCGAAACATTCTACTGTACTGACCCTGGTCTGAGAATGAGAACAGATATCACAAGTTAGGTCTGCAGTATCTGCTCGAGAGTTTAAATTGGGCACACTGGTAAGAAACTCAATCATCATTTCACTGGACAAAAATGCACAGGAAAAGTAGGTCAAGGAACAGACAGGCAAATTTAAAGGCCAGGAAAATGAAAAGAAGACAAAAGTGAAAGGAAGTGTAAAAAGGCAAAGCCAAGGGTGGCAGAAGATGAGATAGTGTTGGTAAAGTGAGACTGAGTGAATGAGTGAATGAGAGAGAAGCGGCGGCGCCGCGATGGTGCTCAGAAGACAAATTAGCTAACACCTTCCAGCAGCCCAAGTGCCCTGAGCTCCAATTAAAATATTTAACCCTGTCACTTAACTACCGTCACTCCCTCTAACCCCGTCATCGCCCTCACACCTAGGAGGACACAGACCTCAGTGGCCTTAAATATCGAATTAGCTGTTTTCTACTTACTTTGGTTTAGACGCAGCCACCAGAGGAGTAACAACAGTTTCTCTCATCTCATCTTTATACATTAGTGGCAAAGGAAGTGCTTATTTGGGCAGAAATATTACATAGGTCAAACTTAGAGAAAAGCTTTTCAGAGACAACAGAACTACATTAAGAAATGCAGTGAAGAAATTTAAAAGTAGAAAAAACATCAAATTACCCTGCGCCAAACTATGAAAACCTACGGTAAATTGGCCTGTTCAAACATATTGCAAAACAGCTTATCCTCATATTTAACACAGTATATATATATTCGTAACATTTCGAGCTTAGTGCTATAAAATGAAAACTAGCTGTAGCTCATTACAGCTCAAGTGGAATCCCATTATGTGCATGTACTTTCCTTGTCCCACATTAATAGGAATGTGTGTGTAAAGATTTATTTCAACTATAATATTTGCTCTGCCCGCTAACTCATGTTCAGCTCCATAAAAATTAACTTGTTAATGGAAATGTGATGGACAATGGAAAAGTCAGCATACCTGCCCAACCCTATTTCATTTATTGTGGGGCTATTACAAGCTAATGCTAATTTCATACAAAGAGTCTGTGAATGTGTGTATGTTGTAGATCTTACCTGAACCTCTTGATGGTAGCAGAAACTGGGGCCGAGGCTGGGCTGTGCATGCTGGAGTCATCTTGAGAATGGACCAGAGATCCACCATCCTGCAGCAGGCGCACAAGTTCCCTGGGATGTGTCTTCCTCCGAAGAGCCTCCCACTTCTGCTAGGCGCTGTTGCTTGGCAACAGCAGTGGGAGTTCATTTTGAGGTGAAGAACTCTGCGTTTTGACTGGATCACTTAGTCCCCCTGGAGGACAAAAAGAGACACTGCAGAGACAAAGACAGATGTCCATCAATTGTACAGTTTTTCTTCTGAGATCTTGGGTGGACTCAAAATACAATCTTCACATGAAACTCAAACTCACTGAGGATTCATTTCATTACCCTAATAATTTTTTATTCTTATTTGAAACACCAAGCATGCACCTCAGTTGAACCAATTATTATTTCTTCCTACTTTAACTTTTCTGATTTATTGTGCAAATGCATGTTTTCGCTTTGAGACAAGACTCTGAAGACTGCTCTAACATCTCCGTCAGTTTCCTGGCAACGTCAACATCAAGAGTCACTGTGCCGAACCAAGAACTATTTGGTGTATAACCCACCATGAAACCACACACTGTCATTTTTGTTTTTGTGTATGGTTTGAACAAATACATATACAAGAGGTACAGATCCTCTAATCTAATTATTTCTATTTAGGCTTCCAAGTTTCGAGCAACTAAAATTAGACTTTGGGGCTAGTCAAAACACTAGATTAATTTCTGTTAATGACTCATTGATTGTATCAGCTGTACAGCGGCTGCACAAAAGTCCAGTCTTTGTTATTTCTCACTGTGTGTTGGATTGAGATCCATCTTCACAGCATTAAATCTACAGTGTGTAGCTTTTTGCTAATATTTTATTAGTTGAAATATGCTCCATAGAATCTTAATGTGGAGGGTGCTGTCAAAGGCTTCTGTGAAGATGTGGCTCGACCGACACTCAGGCTTCATGAGCTCCAGATTCCTGCCATTAGCTGAGATAGCAACACAACAACGTGTAGGTGAAGGGTCTGGGTGGAGAGCAACAGAGCAGGAGAGAGAAGGAGAGGTATCGAGGTCTCATGCTAGCACTACCTTGTTTTCCAATAATGTGTGTATTGTAGCTTTTGGGATATCAACAATATAGAACAATTCAGATCATGTTGTCAATTGGAGGCTCTGGTCCTTATGGATGAAAAATAACTGGGGCTATAACTGGTATCCAGGAGAGTGTGTCTCTGTCCTTCCCCCATGGACCTTTTCCCACTATTGATCAAGTAAACAGCATTTCAAGTTTACACATATATAAAACTCCAAGTCCTATAGAATATGTGTACTGCAAGACTACAACACATGAAAAACAGGTACTTCTGAACACAAGCTGAAATCATTCATTGTGCTGATGCACTTCTGTGAAGTGAGTGGTAAAACAAGAACTTGACAGAAGGAAAACAGGTGTTTATGGAAACCATAAGTGTGTGTGCTGACTGTGATTCAGAGGAATAAGCAGGAGATGAGAGGTGAAGTGCATGCAAAGTGCTTTCAAAGAAATGAGTCTATGCTTGCAGTCACAATGAGTAAGAAAACTTGTCCATTTTAAATACTGCATACTTTTGCATCATTCATCATTTAACTGTGTATTTTCTTTTTCCATTATGTCTGTTCAAGTGCTGCTAGAGAAGAGTTTGATGTAAATAAATAGCATATCATGCTTGGCACTATTAGATTTCAGATTGTGAAACAAATTTGGATTTTTTGATGAAAATGTTTAGGATTTTATTTCAAGTGTTGTATGATGTACTTTGAATTACTTTATTGCAGCAATTGTGTAGTTGATAGATATCAAAGTCTGACCTGTCTTGGTTATGTGATAAAGCAACACCTAAAAAGTAAATGTACAGAAATATATACATCCAGCACAGTGCACACAGATTATTTTTCTAATCCATTTGCTTAGAAACAATACAACAATGGTCCATACATTACTCATACTTAATTAGAATGCAACTTCAGCACATTGTAGTACATTCATTTTTCAGAAATATACAGTACCTTTGTACATGCCACCATTTCTGGGAGCAAATGCATAACATAAGTATGGTTTCCATCCAAATGCAAATACTGTCCCAATTTTCTGTAAGCAACAAAATACACTGATTGATGCTCATTTTCATTCACTATCATTATGTGTGTATTAGGAGTTAAGTGTATTGAGATAAACAGATGGTTCAGGTTCTCTTAAATCGTACAGACAAGAAAGCAAAACAAGATGATGCAATTAAGACAACGAGACAAACAAGTCACACGCTTCATGTATATCATGATTTATCAGCCAAGCTTGTCTTCATTTTGTTTTATCGATACAAACTTTGCACCTCAGCCAAGCATAAAATTTTTTGCAATATCGACATCTAATTTCCACTTTGTCCTGCACAAACTAAAAACGTATAGACAGAATGCAGACAGATATGAGAACATCAACAGGTTATTTTGAGAATTTAACAAATCACTATGTTGCTTATATTTAGATTTATCTTAGATTTATCCTAAATCGTTGATACCCGACGTGCATGAATGAAGCAGCTTCTACAAATGCTTGTGTAGAGACAGGGAATTTCAAGTGAAACAAGTCACTTTATTTTTCAACTTTCTATATCTGAATATTTCTTTTCTGTATGACTTCATTGCTCTGTTTCACCTATTACCAAAATCTTCTCTACAGAGATACAGGATAATACAGTGATTATGAGCACCGTTTGCCTACCTCCTTTATTTCCAAATTACTCTCTTTTACACTGATACACTGCTTCAGCAGCACATGAAGTAGAGTTGTGAACAGAGCTCTTGTCTTTAATGTAAACAGTACTGTCAAAGGTAGGACTGAAAATTGAAACCCTCTTAATTAGCCAACCGTAATTTCTTTGACACATCAAGATGAACAAATCTGATATATAATACCATAATAAATATACAAAGCGATTAAATAGTTTTACTAAATGGTTCTTAATGCATCTATGCACATCTATACGTTACGATACTTTATCGGACAATCACTGCCTTCTAACGTTTTACTCTACACTTTACACTTTATACTTTACACTTTACTTTTAATTATGTATATTTATACCTTGTAAATATAGTTCTTGCTTCTTGCTCTTCCTCTTTCTTTTACTATAACTGTCCTTTAGCACCAATATACCAAGACAAATTCCTACATTATGTGCAAACTTGCTTGGCAATAAAGTCTATTCTGATTCTGATTCTGATTCTGAATTAATAAATGTTTATAAAACCTGCCAAAATACTGGCATTCTTAAAGTTTAGGTAGCAGCGTATCTATCAACAGACTAACACAATTACTTAACATATAATGTTAGTAAGCTGAACAAATGTTAGCAGCGTGAGAACACTCTGAATTGGAAAGCAAATACTAAAGAAAAGAAAGAAAAGAAGATTTCCTTCTTTTCTTACTTTGTTTCCTTCTGACTCTATAGGTCTGGGTAAATGAAGCTTAGCTTAATGCCAATATAAAGGAAACACACAAACAGAGACATAAACACACACACACACAAAACATGCACACACACAATCTGGGCTCTTGATTACTGGCTAGAGTGGGAATTCAGCCTGCCCCCAAGCGGCGGTTGCCAAGTAGCTAGGCGTGGGGGGAGGCAGGAGGCAGGCGAGGGAGGGGATATGAAGATGAGGAAATGGTGAAGGACATAGAAAGAACACGGTGAAAACAAAGGGTGGATGGGCTATCATTGCCTTCAAGCGTGAGGAAAAAGCATCATGGATTTAAATAACGCTTTGTATAATTTAAGAGAACAGAGGATTGAGCTTTCCAAAATGAGGAGCAGAGAATGTATTTACATCAAACTATTTCAACTGGACGCACACCGTCCACAGCCAAATAAAGTCCTGGTTTATTTTCTTCTTCCTGAGTAAATCTTTTGAAGTTCTACATCTGTGTATGGAGAGTTTATTCCAAGGATGCGTCTGTATGTGCTGTGACAACAACGAGAGAGTGGAAGGGAGAGCCAGATAGTGAGACAGATATGTAGATTAGAGCGAAACCTAGCACAAAACGCGGCAGCCAACAGCTACATTCTGTCAAAAAGTGAAAATCCTTTCAAACATACTTTTAAAATTAGGCCGGTTAACGAAATTAAAATGACGGCCGTGGTATTCATTTCACTTTCTGGATGCTGCCTGGACTGAGCAGAGGGGCAAAGTTTTAATTGACTGCTCAACAGCAAAAAACAAAGGAAATGTATTTCCATTTCAGAGTAAGCCAGGAAATACATAATCATTTTTTAATTGAACCTCAGCACAAATTGAATTGAAAAGAGAATATGGAAAAAGGCCAACACCTTACTCTTGTAAGAGTTCCCACCAACAAGATGATTGCGTAAAATGCAGAGAGGTACAATCTCAATTGCATATGTGTACATCTGGCATTTGTGAAGAAAAAGTGTGGTACAGGTGGTTGCTAAATTATAATTTAGTTCACTGCTGCAACAACAGAGAAATGCCAAATTACCTGAGTTTCAAAGTGATGTGGGCAAACTGCTTAATATTACAGTATTTCACGGTCATTTTTTTGTGTGTGTGTTTACATGCACATATACAGCCTACTCTTTCAACACAGTATTTACAGTGCAGCAAGGTGAGTGCCATTCTAAGTGCCTATGAGGCTACATTCTTATTCATAGAACAACAATAACAAATACATCTAATAACAGCTAGAGTCTGTTTTAAAAGATAAGAGAGGCAAGAAAGAGAGCAACAGAGCAAGAGATCAAGAGCATGAGAAGGGGGGGGTTAGGAGAGAGGAGAGAGAGTATGGGGAGGAGGAGGGATCAAAGTCCAGGGAACAATGTCTGTTTTTAACATATTGAACAACGCTTCCGAAACATCCACTTATATACTCAACACAGCACCGACCACAGGGGACACATGAGTCACTAATGGAATAGGTGATACACTAATGGTGAGGAGTGTGCGTGAGAGTAAGAGGAGTACTATCAAAATAACGAGGAAAAACACACATACGCACACACCCTTAATCCACATGAACTGATAAAGCGAGGTTAATGAAGAGACAGAGGGATGACACTGAGCGGGCAAACTCTTTCACTGAGTCATATTACCAAAACAGATTGGAGTTCATTTTGTTGGCCTTTTTTTTTTAGCCTCTCTCTGCTCTGTACAGATTGTCTACATTCGCCTGAAGAAATCACAGATGCATTTAAAGGATCAGTTCACCAAAATTACAATTACATAGCATGGCTGAGCAGGCACTGTATTCCCATCCAGCAAGGCAACAATCGACCTGCGGATTAATCTGCAATTGTTTTTTCCTGCATAGGTAAATTGATGGTGACCAGCTTGCTGCAGCACAGATGTCCTGAAAGAGTAGTCATTTAAACAGCCCAGGCAGGTCCCTGGTGGAAGATAAACAATTGGAGCCTGAAAGCTCAAGGTATGCTAGAGTAGGCGAAAAGTAACAGCATCCACAATGCACTAAGAAAGTTTTGTTTAAAAAGGCTTATCCCCATAAGGCTTAGTATAGGACAAATATTCGGTATCCTTTGATAAAATCCTTAGTTGCTTTTGATACACATGCAAAACACAAAGCAGGAATAGGATATGTTGTCTGAAGAGTAGTGGAAGGCACCAAGATTCACAGAGGTCAGCATTATGCTCCAGATCTGGGACAAAAAAAGGTCAAGTAGGTAACATTCAGATTCCTGGAGTAGTGTTCACTCCATGAAAGCTGCACAAACAGAGCTTTAATATCACTAACATGTCACTGCAGTTGAGCCAACACTAAAGACATGTCTTACAGTATATCTTATAGTTTACACTCTTGTGTCCATGTTTTCAGTTATTTTGGATTTAGCTCCTAGAGCAATCACTGAATCCCAAAGAGGTAGGGTTGAGTTTATCTCTTTATAGTACGGCATGAGCTTTTAGACCATGTAGCATCAGAATTCTGGTAGGTTTCAGACAGCCAGAGACCTGAGCCTTAGAGTTATCTCTGGATACACAGTGGAGGCTGAGGTTGTTCCCCAGAAAGCATGGAGGCAAGGTCTGCATAGCAGCAGAATTGAGCTCCAAAATGTCCTCCTCCTACTTCTTAGTATCACATCTTTTAACATGTATTTTACATTAAATGAATGCACATAACAGATATGCTGTTTTTGCATGCCATTCCCACAGATTGTAAAACATAACACAAATACAAATTTCCTAGCTATTAACACCAACATCCAAATGTCAATGCGATCACAGCATCACGCAGGAAAGGGAGCAAAATTTGCATGTCCATTCAGGTCCTGATCAGGGCAGAAGCCAATAAACACCCTGAACTACTGCAAATCATTTGACCCACAATTGGGTTCTACCCTTTCCCACTGAAGAAACGTGTGTTAGCTAGTGACAGGGATCATGGAGACAAGAGCAGAAATTCTCAAGGAAACAACTGGAATGTGGAAATATGTCATCCGCCTTCATCAGATAAGTCGGGTCACAGTGAACCATCTCACCTGTATGAAAACATTAGAGTGATCCTTCTTGTGTCTTAGGGCTGGTACATGGCCTCCGCATTTGCTTGTTCTAGTTTACCAGCTACAAGACTGATGGGTTTTCTTCATTTTATAGCTGAACAGGGAATAGCTGTAATTTATATGTTAGAGAACTGATTATGACTTAAAGGTTGTAAAGGGAGATTTCGCAATATTCCACTGAGTATTTTCCCAGCAAAGAAAACTAGCCAAAAATCCCTCCTTTGGAGGTCTCAAGTAAGAAGCAGAAAATACTTTATGTTCAGTCAAATGTGTTTCACTCATAACTGTCATTACTGACATTTCTCTCTCAAATTGCATCTTACACTGAGCAGCTGAAGCGGTGGATGAGGCACTCTTTCTGACATCTTTGAATCGTTTAATGATTTACGGGACAAAAACTGAGCGGCACTGCCATCATCTCCTCTGCTCACAAGTCAGAAAGCTGTTATCAGTTCATATAGAAACGTCATGTATTTTTTCTTCCTACCAGCGTATACACAACACCCTGCATGTCAGAGTGTGATGAGAAGACACAGTGTCTGGTGGGAAAGAGGCTCAGTCAACAGTAACAACACTGGAATACAAGCTTCATGGTGATAAAGGGAAAGTTCTATAAGTTTAGACTTCAAGAGAACTTCAGTACTGGGAAAGACTGATACTGACGGAAGAGACCGGCTTCTATTCTCAACTGCTGCTGCTGCCATCTTTCAGTTACCAATATCATGTGATCAGATTTGAGTTTAACTGGCAGTGTTTTTGGAAAACACCTATCCACAGTATACAACAGCCTCATGTATTTAAGGATTTGGCAGAGACCCGCCTAGCTTTACACACCCCTGGGGCTCTGTGACATAAATTCAAAATAATAAAGAGGTTCAAAAGAGGTACAGGGAGTAGGGGAGAAGATCAATATTTTATATGAGGAAAATATTCACGATATTCAGTATTTTTGTTGAAAAGTCATTAGATTAATTAGTAAGTAGTGGAGATGCACCGTTGATAAAAAGGATCAATATCAGTATTCAGGCAGTTATTTTTAATGGATCTGTATTGCTAAAATGTGACAGATCAAAAATAGATTTTTTATTGATCTACTCGCTATTCTGCTCTGTGTTGTAACTCCTTTTCCTTTAAATACAGCCAGGCTTCTACTGTGCAGCCTCACTGCAATACAGTGTACTAGCATGTGTGAATGTGAAAATGACTTTGGGCACAGCAGTGAGGCATTGTGGGGTTCACACAGAGTGAAAATCACACACATTAACTAAGTTCTGACACTGATAATCATTAGCAATACAGTGTAGAAAAACATTCAGCTAGCAGCTTCTCATTTTATTGAGAACAAGCCACTGGTTAAATTGACAAACAACTCAGCTTTTACTAATTAATGTTAATTTGCAAGTCATTTGATGAAAGGGCCTAAATTAAACTTCTGGTTGTTGCCGGTTTTTAGTTTTGAAAGCTCCACAATAAATGTCTAAGATAGATCCTCCACTCTGTAACACCAATGTACTATCACCACAAGGGAACTGAATAATACTTAGTTCAACAAAATCCAACAGAGTGAGACATCTTTTAGAAGATTGTGTCACATCATGGATAAGGTGTATAAGAGATTAAGAAGTTCGCACTATATTTTAGTGTGTCATATACACACACACACAACCTATTTAATCAACATTTAATTTACACAAATAAAAGCATTGATAGAACTTAGTATCTGCAAAACTGATTTAAACTACTCAGAACGCGGATCAGTCAAAAACACTTCATCAGGACACACATATGGAGGACATGGTCTCTGATATTCTCATCAAAATTATGTGCATTTGAACACCATTTTACTGCAGTTGTTACAGTAAAATATAAGTATGGACAGGGTTCCCCAAAGGAAACTGGTTATCAAAGTGGTAGGTGTTCACGCTACAACGGATTGTTGTTTTGTTGGCTGGCTGTCAACTGCTGGCAATTACCTGATCTTAAGTCATCTGCCCAAAATTATAAAGAGCAAACTATCTGGGAATACTTCTGCCATACTGCCATATAAAACCCTAAGTACTCACTATGAAATCTATAGTCTTAGGGTCACTGATACGGAGGGTCAAAAAAACAAAAAGAAAATGTCAACATTGCAGTCCAATGGGATTGCATGCAGGCCTTTTACCGACATGTTGTGTCTTCGGATTAATTCATTGCTTAAATTGTTAAACACTCTACCACTTGATCAAACCTTGTATAGGTAAAAGCGCAACAAAATCCAAACCTTCATATGATATCACTTCACATTACAGCAGATGCAACAGCTTAAGACCCACATCAAGACTGACAAAAAAAGCTTAGGTTGGGCCACAAGCATGACATATCTCGGACAAATATCAACAGCTTTTTCAATTCAGCACTATGTCTCTTACCATCTGAAAATAATGTCTAAACATAATGTTGCTATGGCATGTATTATTGTACATTGCCCATGTAAGCACATGCAATAACAGAGAGACCACGCGATGCAACCTCTGCAACGGCAACAATTATCTCTGGTTCAGACACTGACATGATAGCAAGAGCACAAAGGCATAGTGCAGCAGTGTTAAGTCCACAATTGTAGCTCTTAATGGTCTGTGGTGCAAAAGAAAAAAAACTGTCTAGAACAGAGAATGGTATGTGTGTGTGTGTGGTATGTAGTGTATGATTGATAAGAAACTACAGATTCTTTATTTGTTACCAGCCAATCTCAAAATAGTCTTTCTCCTCAGAACATACAGGGTCCAAACCACACAGGGGTTGCCATTTTAAAATAAGACAGAACACACATAGAGAAGAAGAATAGTTTTGACAGGTTCTGTGTTTTGCCTGCAAATAACATTATTGTTTCATTAAGAGTGAATTATTGCAGGCCTTATCAGACAAATTCTAGAGCAATGTCCTTACAAAAACACTTCAGCAAAAATTCAATAAAATCATCCAGCACATTCTGTTCAACCCACCGCAACTTTAATCTAGAATGCAATAATTTTGTCAACTTTATGTTTTAGGCTCTCATCACAATGATAACGGGTAATACTCTTTTAACCAATTCATGAAGCTTCTACATTTACTTTTCTGACCAACCGGGTGAGAAAATATGGCACACAGTAATGTGTGTACATTTCTGTCATCATCAATAATGAATGTTTGGAATAAATAGCGAACTCTCAGAGTTCTGAAAATAAAAGATGAAAGCTTTGAAGTTCCAAAAAGAAGTACAAGGCGGGCCTTTTCCTATTGTACCCCCTCTGAAATAACCTCCCTGTATGACACTGTATCGTCTTGACTCACTGAGGTCTTTAACCAAACGTAAACCCTCTTATGCCTTACCTTCAGTTAGTGGCTAATTTTGATTACTTTAGGTCTGGTACCCAATGTTATTCTCCAGGTTACTGTAACTCCAGATAACCACAGCATCTCTCTCAAACCTCTGTTTGTATATTCCTTCACACATGAGCACCCAGGCTGTGTGCCTATCTCTCTTCATCCTGCTTTCTCCCTACATTCCCTTTTCACTCAGGCCTCCATGCTGGACCGTAGCTTGGTTTTGCCTCTGCATGTTTATAGTCTGTCCTCTTCCAGGTCACAGCGGTGGAGAGAAGGTCATGAGGCTCAGGCCCTATTCGATGGCAGCACCTGAAGTTGCTTGATGCCCCCAAACCATATCCTTCCTTAATGTTCAAAATCCATAATGTTAAGTATCCTGATTGTCCATACTGTAAATCAATTTTGTTGCTCTATTTTGTACACAACATCTATTGCTCAATTGTCCGCCATGGAAGAGGATCCTCTATCACTCATTAGATGATAAACAACCAGAACAGCTGCTTAAAGAAAAATATATTATATATGTCAAATAACAGAAATTACAAGCCTTATTAGTTTTAACTGGTAAGGCCTGCAACAAAGCAGGTGTAGCTTGAGTCTCGATCTCATTCAGCTGCCTGGCATAGCTGTTTCACAAAGCTTAATTCTGGGTTTACCAGTGCAGCTATGTGAGGCAATATTCTAAAGAAACAACATGGATAAACCATGGGTTAAATACAACATAGCAAACAACTAGAATACAAGAATCAGAGGAAACATGAGAATAACATAAAGCAAAAGAGTTAAAAGTAAAGAAGACTGTTACAAGGTAAGGGCTAGTTATGGGGATATGTCTCAATACAAACAAATACCATGAACCAGTAGTCACTGAAAACAGTTCCTGTTGCCAAAGCAAAACGAAGTACAGCTAGTCTGTCCAAAAGACAATAAATAAATGCTTGATAAAGTCCATTTGGCCAGAATGCTGCATTTATGATTATGTCTCAACTAATCACCATATAGGTTGTTAAAGTGGTAAATCTGCTTATAGCGATCTTGTTTAAAAATCAGCATGGGCACACAGTTGTGTCAACTATTTTCCACCCCTGGCGGTAATTATTGCTGGTAAACTGTGTCTACTGATCTATAAATGTCTCTCTTGGTCTTTAGCACTTGTCACTTTCGTGGGTGATCAACCCTGGTAACAGTGAGCCAGCATCATGATAACAGAAAACCTGAGACAAGCCCAATGATATGTGGCTAACATACTAATCATGGTATGATCAGATCCTGGTGAGGACAGACACCTTCGTGACGACAAACATCCACCATCCAACTAGTATACACTATCACTATCAGAATCGAATAATAATATTTTAATGACGCTGTTCCAAAATGTCAATTGTAAATACACATATATACTTGAAATATAGATGTATGAAAATCAGAGTTTCCAAAGTGCCTCTGACAGACAGCTGGTAGGGATGAAAAGCAGTTATTACACTGGTAATCTGGTGGTTGACAGTCACACACCAGTCAGTGTGATCTAAATATAAAGACAGGGCCAAAATGATGGGTTATGCTGCAGGTTCTGAAGTGCAAGTAGATAGTGAAAGAACCCACAGTCAGTTTATTCAAGCATTCAATTCATAAGTCACTCGTACCTATTCATTTCAGCCATTCATTTCTCCTTTCAAATGCTTCTCCATTCAGTCACTCATATCTTCACTCAGTCTGATGTCGAGGTCTCTTGGTGTGCATTAGACCATGGAGGTCTAAGAATTAACTCTAAGGGCGTACAGTCTACTGACAATGCAACCTTGAAACCTGTGCACACACACTACACAGACTTGGTTTGTCAATTGCCTTAAAAGTGGTGGTCATGCTTGAGGCATGGATTTCATTCACCCACAGGCTAAATGGAACCAACACGCTTGCCCACACATTTCATTAAAGTGCTGGTGAAGCAGTTTGGCACAGTATGAGTCAGGGAGTTTAAGGACCTGACTGAGATGAAACACCTGCGCACACGTCGAGCCAATTTTAAAAGGAGAGGGATCCAGGTATAACTGAGAGGATAGTTAAGGAACTTTTCAGATGAAAGTATCTGAATTAGATGCACACAGTCATGCATGTGTTAGCATGTTTTAGTAATGTGCAAGGTGGCCTGGCAGGATTCATTTCATTTCAGCGGTTTCATTCCCAGCCAACACATTGGAAGGTCTACATTTATTTTGCAATGATACCCCCTCAACCCCAACCTGTTCTGTCCATTCTAATCCCTTCAACCAATAAAGGAGGACTTTAAAATCAGCCACAGGTTCCTTAACTTTTCCAATGGACACTGCTGGAATCACACCTGGGTCCAATTGTCTGAAAACTGTCAGATATAGGAAGTGTTTTAGTGAATCAATCACCTGCAGTGTCATGAGCTGTCCTGCCTTGGGGTTATTAATTGGTTCCTTTGTGTGAACAAGTAATCCATCACAGAAAACCTTAGTTGGAGGGGCGTTTTGGTGCCTACCTGTGGGTTGTGTCTCTCCAGTCTCATTTCCAGAATGTTCTGCTCCTCAAAGCGCTGCCGCTCTGCTTCGTCTTCAATTTTCTGTCCTGAAAAATGCAGACACACACACCTGCCTTATATTAATATCTACCATGTAGAATAGCGACTATGCATATTATTGACTCAGTAGGTTAATCCTAGAGGTATGAAAGCTCTGCTCAGGAACAAGCCCTACGAGGTCTGGGTGCATTAATCACCTAGGTATTGTAGATCTTTCATGTGTCAGGTTTGATGGTCTTTACCTTGGAGTTGTGTGTGTGTTGTGTGTGCCTAACTACCTAGTATGCTGACCTCTTCCTTGGTCGCTAAGAGCTGCTGTCAGCGAGGCCTGCTACTTCTTTAGAAGAATCAGCTCCAGCTCCACCTGGGACAGACAGAAAGAAAATGGGCCTGGTGACTGCTAATGTCAGACCACCTTTGGCCATGTACATAGAAACCCTTGCCTGCAGATAAATCCCACCAAGGACTCTATTCCAGTGTGCTGCTATCTTTTCCAGACAGACAGCCAGACAAACAGATATATTCTTTATACACCATTAGTCCACCGACTCATTTCCATTTCACAATGTCCCCATTTTTTCCCCTAGTACTTGTTTTAGCCCGTCTGTGTCTTGATTAGTTTCTCTCTGATCTTGCTCTCCTCTCTGCAATTATCCCTCATTTCCATTTACACCCATTTTCTTCTCTTTCTGACAGCATCTGTCTGTCTTTCAATGTCACTATCTCCCAGTCTTCCCAAGGCAGATAAGCGATACTATACGGACAGGTGGATTTCGCGTGTCAATACTCATTTGCCATGGCTGGTAGCGTCTTGTAACTAACAAGGAGCCATGAAAGGAGATCATGGGGCGAGTGAAGGCATAAAAAACAGAGTGCCAGATTAATAGAGAGTCTCTAGGTCACACTTGCCAACTCTTTACTTTATCCCAATTTTGCATCGTGTTTGAAGCGGTCTGCTTTTTGTACTTCCCTGTAACCCTGACCATAATTGGTCGAAATTCATGTTAGACTGTTAAATGTCACTCCAGGGCCGCACTATCTTGGCAGCCCTCCAGGTTGCTGCAATAATTTCAACAAGATGCTCCAATGTTGGTATTCTTCCTGTCACCTGTCAATTTGTGTCACTTCGGTCAGGATGTAGGAGGAAACAGTACTCAATACAAAGCTAAGATGTGCTTGTACTGTAACTGCAGTCTAGCTGCTAAATAAGACTGTCCCTATGAAAGGTTTGCAGAACCATCTTCGTTGTTATTTTGATGTAAAATGAGTTGGTCAGCATGTGTTGGTCACTGAGGCATTAAAGCATCTCCCAGGAAAGCACAGTACAGCTGCCAGAGACAGTCACAACTAAAGGTACATGAGAAAGTTGAGCACTAAAAGCTGAGGTTACGTGTCTGTGATCATTTGACTAATCTGTTCATTAGTGATTAAGGTTTCTATGGCAGTCACTGGTGGCTTGTGAATGGAGATTAGTAGTCAAACAATGTAGAACATGTACATTTACAACTGTGTGTATTTGCATGTAGCTGACAAAAGGAGTACTACCAACAGCATGGATGGGCTTTTGAGTGTACATATATCCTAACCGTTTGTAGCTGCAGTTTGAGTGTCCCCGTCTTCCTGTGCTTTGGTCAGCTGGGCCTGAATTGACAAGACAAAACAAAAAGGGGAGCATTACAGATACAAAAAACACAAACATGAAAAATCGTTTTTAAGTCTTTATTCTACTGAATTACAGTATTGACGATAAGAGAAGGTGAGGAAAAGCAAGCAAGGTGACCATATATGTAAGTGTGCAGTACGTTCAGTTTTGAAACACTGTCATAGCCTTCTTCATTTGCTCTCAGTGTTTGCTCACAATGCCCATATGTACCACAAAAGCGGGTTTATCAGTTTTCAGTGCAGATATCATCAGTTTACCCACTAAAGCAAAAATGTTGATTGTGGAGATAGGGAGCAGCTGAGCAGCACATATTTACGGTGAAGTACCAGTCAACAAAATGCAAACAAAAATGGCCAGTGACTTACAGCAGTGTAAATCACTACAGACTGATCAGCCACGACCTTAAAACCACTGACAGGTGAAGTGCATAACATTGATCATTTTGGTACAATGCAATGTCATGCTGGGAAAGCTTGGGTCCTGGCATTCATCTGGACATTAGTTTGACACATACCATCCACTTGCAGACCAAACATACCCCACCATACCACCATGGCAGCATAAGAGGGACCTATATAATACTAAGCAGGTGGTTTTGATGTTCTGGCTTATCAGTGTATACATAAATCCTGGTTTATTTTCAAAACAATAACCATGGCTATATTGAAGACAAAGGAAGGTACTATGAATACAAGTTTTGTATACGTATATGTACGTGTGCTCACGCCTGCACACAAACCTCCATCTCTGCATTGTGGTTCTGTGTCTTTTGCAGTACATCCTCTGCCTCTCTGAGCCGTTTACTAAGCTGAGGAGAGTACTCTGTAGGCGCCAGCTCGCTGTCATAGGACTCTAGTATAGCCCGCATTCCATCACGCTCCTGTAAAACACACAGACACAAACACGTACACAGACATCAACATAACCCTGCGAAATGGAAATCATGCTGTATACTTAACAAATTTTCATGTCATCAAGAAAGTCGTGACATTACAGAATTTTGTGCTATCGGATATGTAATGTTTGTGTGTATGTGCGTGAATAAACTGAGAGAAGCTCTTTGATGTTTTTCTGATTTGTCTGTGTTACTTTTATATGACTGTGTGGTGTATTAATATGACAGGCAAATGCCTTTGTAAATGAGGAACAAAGTATGAGGCAGCTGTGAATTTCCCATCCAAGCTGTGACAAGAGAGGCTTAGGGTTATGGTCATGCTCATTTGCATTTCTCCTCATGTAATAATCAAATCAAACACAAAGCGTCTCCACAGACAAAGGATAAAGAATAAATCAAAAAATTAAATCAGAGTCATGACAGAGAAATGTCTTTGCAAATGAAGCATATAATATTATGCCGTTTCATCTCTCTTATCCAAGATGTGATGAGATAATTTAAAAATTCTAACGATTTTTTTCTCCTCCATAATACTGGGATGAAAGACATGTACTCAACACGGTACTCTGTCCAGTAAATCAACACACCAAGTAGTTGCCTCTCTTACAGAAGAGCAGATCAAAACCTCCTCAAGTCAACATCTTCACAAGTGTCAGTCAGACTGACACGCCTTCTTCAAATAGCTCATGAGTCTCTGTCAGTCTGTCCTTATGCTTGACATTTGAGTTTGTATGTCCACTCTGCATGTATGTTCAAAAACATACATGTCTTGGAATGGTTCCAAAAAAACAAATATCTAAAGAAAAGTCAGACGTGTTTATGATTGAGGGTGATGGAGCAAGAAAAAAACTAATGGTAGTAGACACACACCACAGACATAATTATGCAAATGCTTCTAAATTATTACAGCTTTTTTAACTATTGGTCCATGTCAGGCACTCAATTCTGAATAATTTTTCTGCATTTATTGTCTATGTGTGAACTAATAAACTGACAAATTCATGTAAAAACAAAGAAAAAGTTTTTCTGTCATTACTCAATGCAAATCACATTATCAGATTGGAAAGTGTTACCGGTAATGAATAATTCCTACATTTAATTCATGTGTTGCCAGGTAATATGATGAATGAGAACAATCTAATCTGTATAAAAGCTGGCAAACAGCCCATTTATTAATGCAAATTCACTGCCAGTCAAGAGTTAAAATGATGCATTTCCTCGCCTCCCTTCATTGTGCTGGTCCACTCTGTATTATGAACCTAAGCAGGAGGCATTTTGTGCCAACCAGGCCTTTAATAAACACATGACAAACAACCAGGCTACTTATGACCATCCTTGAATTCTGAGGGTCATTGAACACACAGTAGACTATTAATAAGAGAGCTAATTTGGGGAAGAATATGGCATTCAGGTTCAAGTCAGGAAATAAATACCAGCAATAAATACCAGTGCTGATAATGCCATGTAATATATGTTGATTACCAAGTAGTGCTGTTTTTCTAGAATGGCTTAAAAGTACCTTATAATTCCAGGATCTGTGACTCTTTGAATAATGGAGCTGCAATTGTCCTGTCAGATTAGCTCATGGGGTAGTATCAGACAACAAACCATGATTACCCTAATCAGATTCAGCCTGTGATTAGCCAGATCAAAACCAACATAATCCATTTAAAGATGACTGAGTCGGGTTCTTTAAAAACACTATATGCAAAATCATCCTTAATTCAACTTTATTTGTTTCGGCACTGATGCACATGTCATTTGTCATGGAAAATTACACAACTGCCTAATACGTCCTGTGAGAACCTTGGAAAGCTGAGAAGACGACGACAAAACAGAAAGACAGAGAGAACAGAGGTAAGAACAAAAAGGTACAAACACGTTTAGAGGTCAGTGTGTGTATGTGCTGCCTATCCTAAGTGGGCCCTCTGGCTATTTACTGTCTATTAATGTGCAATGAGATTCGCTCAATCTAAATCAAAAATCTGTCGCCTATTCTCTGATAAAAACTCTTATTTTTAAAAACGCAGAAACAAACAGGGAGCAGGAGGACAGAGAGATAAAACTATCATTACTGCTTTCATCATCTTTTTTTTTTTAAATTGCTTTTATGTCAACTGTTTAATCTAGTGCATGAAGATGCGACTGTGCCTCTAATGGGTCAGCAAGTGTGTCCCACAAAAGTAAATAAGAAAGAAAACATCTGAGCAGGGCAGCAGTAGAATCAAGGAGAAGCAGCCTTGTGGATTCATTTCACTGGAAAAGCTGGGAGAACTGTGTGAAATGAAATTTAATCTCCTCTCCTCTTTTTTAAGAGCTGCTGTCAAGGTGCAGCTGAACAAGACCCTTAATCATCATTGATTTGTGAGCGAGTGTGTGGCTATAGTCATTCCCACAGGTGGAAAAGGAATCTTAAGATCGGTATATCTTAGTGCTCAAACAATTACAGTTGATCAATATAAAATGGACTGACAACCATTTTAATAATCGACTCATAGTTCAAGTAATTTCTCAAATAAAAAATGTCAAACTCTGGTTCAAGCTTTTGCTCTTAGGGCTATTGAATTCATTTCAGCTTTTGTTATGGTGTGATGTATAAAATGTCTGTATCCTGAAAATCAAGTTATTACAACATGCACAAAAACTTTAAGTCAGAAAGTATCACTAATAATAGCTGGCTACATTAGGCGTCATATTGTAATTATAAGTAGTAAATGTTGATTGACTGCAGCCCATACGATACAATCCATTAAATTAGTATGCTGTAGTTTTCTAGGAAATACATGCAAAATGAACAAAAGTAAAATGATAAATAAAAGACAAAATATACTTGGGCAGTTGTAGATATGGTTGGATGAGAGGCATTAACATATTCAAATATAGTCATATATAGATATAGTCGAGATGAATAGAGTTTAATGAAAATTTGGCCAGTTAGAACAAAAATGTTCAGAAAACTATCCCTGAATAAACAAAAGGGTCAAGTTTTTAAGAAGCAGAGGATTCAACAACCAATTCAATGGATATTTTTTTTAATACATTGTGACTGGCGATTAAAAAAACAATTTTTCACACCCTCTGACTGCTTGGTAAAGTGCAATGGTTGAATCTGGTCTCTGCCAAAACAGTCTTGGGCCTAGTCATATTTTCAGCATGCCTTTAGCTCCTCTTAGTTATGGTGGTGGCTGCGTGTGTGTGTGTGTGTGTGATTTATGTACTAAGAGACTGAGCATGTTGACCTAGGGAATTACAAATACTGAGAAATCAATATCACAGGGAGGTCTAGTCAGGAACATGGCAGGCGGAAGACAGACTGACAGATAAAGCAGTCACATGGCATTCATCCACCAATCACAGGGAGAGAGAGGTAAAGGGGAGATTAGAGATTCTGTACTGGTTTTGAGATTCAAGTGTGTACTGTGTTCCCTGAGTGTTTAAAGTAAAATTGTGGAAAGGTCCAGTCGTGAAGGTATGAATAGTTGCTGACGTGTCGTGTTTCTGCGTCAGTGTCTCTGATGGTCAGGTACCTTTGTTAATAACAGTACTCTCTTTTGCAGTCGACGGACAAGAGCGTCCTGCGACTCCCTCTTCTTCTGCTCCTCCAGAGTCTTGCTGCGCTACTGGGACAGCTCTGCACGGAGCTCAGTCTGTGAGCGCTCCACACTCCTCACACTAACAGACCAGGATAAATGAATCAGTGGAAAGCAAGAGAGGGTGTGTGTAGGTTAATGACAGGGGAGAGAGAGGGCAAGGAGAGAGGGAAACAGGCTGATTAGTGCTGAATGTTCAGACAGTCTGAGAAAAAGCACTTCATAGTCAATTAAGAATAACACTCCCTAACAGACAACTTACCTGACTGACACCGAATAATTCCTGAACAACTGACCAGAAATTATTTGTACCAGCGAGTTGTGCCAGGCCTGATCAATAGGACAATAAATACATCACAAGCTCCCTTCACCATCCCCCTCCCACACCCACCCTTCTCCCATTCTTCCATTCCTAATATTTCATAATGAGCCCACTACGCTGAGCAGAAGAGAGACGCTTGTTAGTTAATGAAAGCTTTCTTAGCTAGACTGAGCTGCAGCATGAATGTACCAGAGCATGCGCGCAGCTTTCCCTACAGACATCACCTCTGCCTAAACAGGACAAGTTTAATTAGTGAATTCCCTCTCTCTCACAATCAGTCATATACACACACACACTCACACACCAGTGGTTACTGTCAGGAGTGCTACTCAGAATCAGGACCAGTTTAATTAACTTTGTGACAATTAAGAACTTCTCAGAGATACGCTCTAATAGATACATGGGGGGAAAGAGGCATGCAGGCAGACAGAATGAGAGAAAAAGGGTCTGAAGGCAGACAGAGGGATTGTGTGTGTGTATGTGTGTGTGTGAGAGAGAGGAAGTGTGCGTATTACCGGCTGTTGAGTGTGTAGTTCTGCTCTTTCAGAGCAATTTCTCTCTGCTGGATCTGAATCACCTCCCTGGACAGATCTTCTGGTTTCCTACCGACAGACACAGCACAGAACAGTTAGTATACACATGTGTACGCACACACACACACACACACTCGCAGGACACACACAATAAAAAAATCAATATGACTGAGAAAGCAGAAAGAACAGAGAATAGATGAAAACAACAGCGTTTCCATATTCTTTTGTTAGTTGGCCAGTGGGGAGCTGGGAAATAAAATGACATGAGCGGCAGAGGGAGAGATAAGAGGAGGATAGTAGGCTAAATACTGGTCACTGTTCTACAAAACAAACTCACTCCATGGGAGAGATTGACAGATTACAAAACACACACACACACAATGGGAACAACGCAGAAGGTCACGCACTCTGACAGAAATGCACCACATGACCTCCAAACTCTAAATCCTGTGTGTAACTATGAATCCAAAAATAACATGCCATTTTCTCTGTATCTCTTGTGAAATGGGCATATTTTAGGAGAGTTTAGCTTTAATCCTACTTTTACTGCCACCTAGCAATTAAAATTACACACCTGAAAAGTGATGCAGCTCACTCTGTAGTGCAACTCGAAGTGCTGAAGTTAGTTCAAGATTGCTTACTTCCACTAACAGAGCATATGATCAAACTCAGATCAAAGTCAGTGGTAACCTGAGAGCTGACCTGGTATTTTGCTCCAACATTCGACAGTCCACTGAGTATGTCATATAAAAGTTAGGTGGCGCGGATTTATCACCACTTCCTTTTAGCTAGGTGGAGCCTTAGGTATGGAAATAATCTCATGACTAAAATATGAGTTCATGAATCATATGATGGAATAACTATGGTACCCAAAGTAGGTAATTCCACATTGCCCTGAGCACAGAGGGATTAGCCTTCTCCTGAGCTTATATGAGAGGCTATTTTTTCTGTGTTCTGATGTTTTTTTTTCTCCCCTACAGACCATGAGCCAACCATCTAAATTGATGTTGCAAATAACAGGTCGGGTGTATATTATTGGGTGAGATGTCATGAACAACTATGAGGTGTGACCCTGTCAAGAGTAAATGCACTGTCAGGGTAGTGTACAGCTACAGTGAGTCCAGTTTAGAGCACACACTTAAGTGAGTGGAGGGAAGTGATTCTAACACCAGAGTTTAATCTGGAGTCTTGTTAAAAGGTGCTATACGCAAGTTTTTGCTGTCACCACACAGCCAGCTTTAGCATTAACAGCTGTTTACTTCAGCTGTTGTCATATTTACAAGACAAGAGGCTGGAATAAGCTCTGGGCAGTGCTACTTCTTCATCCATGAGTGAATCTCATGTTAGATACAATGTTAGAAATATTGTAAATAGTCTTTGCTGGGGAAAAGGTACAATTACAAAAAAATTTAACTGTAACTTAAGCAATGGCCTGAATACAAAATATCTCTCAGGCACACAATTAAACTCTGCTGATTAAAAAAAACAAACAAACTTGTACATACTAAGGCTTGTTATTTTCATTATCTATTAATCTATGGATTATATTTTTATAATGTAATTGATTATTTAGAACATAAAATGTCACAAAATAGTAGAAAATGCTCATTACAGTCTCTGACAGCTCAAAGGGACATTTTCAAACTGCTTGTTTTTTCCACCAATATGTTTAAAACCCAAACATATTAACTGTACAACAACATGTAATAGAGAAAAGCAGCAAATCCTCACATTTTAGAGGTTGCAATCAATCCCTGTTTGGTATTTTTGCCTGATAAATTACTTAAAATGAGCAATTTGACAAGTAACATTCTCTCTGTTTTGGTGTTACAGTAAACACATATAGACTTTTTCAAAATAAGACAAAACTGAACTGGGGGAACTTGGGAGCAGGTTAGGGGAGACAACAAGAAACGCCAGAAGCCATTATTATGATCAAGACACACCAATACCATACACACAAAAATACACATATACACCTCAAACACACTGCATGAACAAGCTAGCATCATTCCATTTAGCTCCATCATTGCATCGAAACAATTCCTCCAACAGGGAAAAACTCAACACACACATTTAAATTTTGTCTTTAGCTGGTGAAAAATCCATTCCCAGAAAACATATTGTCCCTCCAACATTGTTCCACATAACAACCTAATTTTAAGAAAATATTTTCATTCTGTTTCTGTCAATTTTCAATTATCAACCACATGGGTACACACATAAGCAAACACAATGTTATCAGACTATGAAACAGAAGGAAAGGAAATAAACACCAGCAACCGGCCAACTGCTGGCAAATTTAAGCTGAGACTGTGAGACTGGTCTACTCCACCAGGCAGCCACATTGATTGTTGTTGGGTTGGGTTAACTTCTATCTTAAAGTTATTTTCATCCAGCAAAACAGCACAAATGGCTGGTGAGAAATCAAATCCTGGGTTGCAGGAGACAAACTCATCACCTACTGCACAAGTGTGTTTACTCTTCATTAACAGCTGTTCCACTACATATACTTCTCACAGCACTGATGACAACCCCAAAATGCCTACTGACAGAAAAAGTTACGATGTGTAAAGTATAGCAAAAGGCTGTGTAAAGTATGAGGAGCTTGCACTTATGAGAAATGACTTACTGGCCAGAAAAAAATAAGTAATCAATAATACACAATAGTGCAGCCCAGATGAGATATTTCATATTTAATGACAGAACAAGAAACACCCAGTCACCATCAATTCAGACACTGTTACATTACTGATGGCACTGTGATATTATCATTGTCACTGCAGTGTCATTAATTTTCTTTTCTTTCTGAACTTCCCGATTTGGAACAACAAACAAACAGTAAAATGGCATAAATCCAGATTAAGTTTCACTTATTTCATCATTCTTGAACTTCCTCATAAAAACTTTGACAACTACATACCTGAAAAGATAATGAGTGCTTAACAGCCTATTTATACTTGTGCACTAGTGTGTTTGGGTCACTCTGCAACTACACCATCAAAATGCTAGTTGGCAGTGGGGTTTCTATGCCACCGTGTTGAGTTTCTTCACGTACTTCAGGTTGAAGTTGGAGCTAATAAATGTTGAACGGTTACTTTCACTGAAATTATTGCAACGCAGAAAAGAGAGGACGTCAGAGGAGATGGTGTGTACGATCACTGAACCAACTGAGACAGGAGGAGTGAGGATAGGAGTGAGGTTTGAGGTAGGAGGAAAGCCAATGTTATCAAGCAGACCACACAATTGTTGCAGTCTAGGGTACGCAGCTACACTGTACCTATGGCATCGATTCCACACCAAAGTATGAACTGGCCTTAATGCATGAATCCAATACTAATCAATACTAATTTTCATACATACTGTACTGAGTGCAATAAAGGTAAACAGACTGCTGAATGAAGCACTCTTACTTTCTGTTTACCTCTACATCACAGTACTGTGCCAGGAAAAAAAACATTCTGAACCACCTGACAATTAAGTTAGACATTTAATAAACAGTCAAAACACCTTCAAGGAGTTTCTAAATGTTGATTTGCAACCTGCATTAACCTTTAATTTTGATCAGTATGACCGTCACATATATGGCTGCTCTTTTGCAGCCGTATGTCCCACACAGTTTGTTTCTTTTAATCACCAACAGTCACACAGCCAATGACATGGCAGTCTGAGCACCTGACTTTTAAAAAGGACTTCGAATTTCAACTCAATCCACCCAGAATGACAGCCTAGTCAGACCCAAATTTCCAGAGAAATGATGGACAGCTCAACCAAATTATTGTATATATTAAACTGAGCCTAGTATTACATCCCAATGATCCTCCCAGGTCTTTTAATAACTGTAAATTTAACAAATGCTGTCAGGTCCCAACACATTACATAAGACTAAAATGAAGCCTTGCATGATGAAAGATTTCATTTCATTTCATAATTGTGTGTCTACCTTTTTCTTTTTGCCCCATGGGAAAATGTAACACACTTTTTTTACACACACACACACACACACACACACACACACACACACTTAACATTCTGTTTACATCACAGCCAGAGTTAATCGTAGAGAAAATGGTGCGTGTATGTGTGTGTGCACGCATGCATGCATGCAACGGACAAGACTGCAGTGTTTATAACCTGTAAGATCTGCTCCACTGCTCACAAGGAAACATGCAATCATTCTCTTATTACCAGTTTTGACTGGATCCATTGAGACACACTCAGCACACGCATAAGCAGGTACAAAACAAACACACACACCTATGAACGCTGGTGGAATCAATCCAGTGATGAGAGGCATTCATTTGGAGTGACCACAGCTCCACCTAGTGCCACTTTTTCATATTTCAATCAAGATTCATAAAAAAATAGAATAAAACTCTAAAGGACACACACTATACTTTTCTTTTTCTGTCTCTCAGTCACACATTCAGACAGAGTTTCACACAGTGTCTCACCTTATGTTGAGTCCAGTAGACTGCCCCAGGTTTTCCCAGGCTTGAAGCTTCTCAGCCAGCCTCTAAAAATTGAAGAAACATATGGTTACATGTTTGTCTTGACTGTACAGGACGAACATGATGTTGTGATGATAACAAAAAAGAAATATGCAAGCTAGAGCCCGGCCAATATCTGATTTTAAGGTGTTATCGATCTGTAGAGTGAAAACAATCTGATTATATCACACAACATTCCCTATACCTAACATAAATGTTTTAAGCAATGCTCAATGAAATTAGGTTATTAAGAAGTTCTGAAAGATATGTAGTGGGGCAGGATCGCCATAAATTGGACTAGAAATTAAATAAATATTCAAAAAAAAAAAAAACAACTACAACAAAAATAGTTCAAACCTGAATTAAGAAAAGTAAGACAAAAATGTAAAAGCTGCAGCCTAAAACACAATCTCATACAAAACAGATACAGTCTGCCAAAATTATCCAAAAATTCAGGCCAACCAATACATTGGTCAGGCTCTACAACAAGTGCAATGCACTTTTCATTTCTCCATTTCATATTCATGGCAGTCATCAAAATTCTTTGAACACCTGAATGATCTTTGTGATAGGTGCATAGGTGGAGTAGACATGGATGAGGAAGAAGAGACGTTTAATGTTCTCTTTTGAGCATGTGAAGACATCGTCTCTTCTTACTCTTACATGCTTACAGTAGTCAAAAGCTACAATGAAGTGAAAATCAATGTTACAGAGTGAAATGCACAATACAATCTCACAGCTACACTAGCTTACCTCTTTCTCCAGCTCCATATTGACCAGCTCCTCTTTGGTTTTCTCCATCCTTTCCAGCTTCCTCCTCAGCCCCTCCACCTCTTCTTTCAGCAGGCTGCAATTCTCTCTGCTCTCCCTGGACGAAGCCAACAGAACGAAGACAAAAACACAAAATTAACTTCAAAGCTAGGATTCAGCGTGTGATGTAGGAAAGGATCCCTGTCGACTTCCACACACTGACTCGATTCTAAAACTTGATTTCAGATGTAGTGAGATTACAATGACTACATGCATGCACACACAAAAAAAACAGATTATTGTAAATGATCAGGTTAAAGCAGGAAATTGGATAACACATTAAAATGCTCTGAATTAATCTGATTACTCTAAAACCCCAGATTACACAGTTTCTCTCTAAAAAGGGATCAGATGTGCTAGAGCGACAAAGAGCATAGAAGAAATGAACATTAGGTTCTTCACACCTCTATATCAGATGCAAATTACAACCTCTGCAGTCTGCTATCAGTCACGATGAATGGTGTCGGTGACGTTACTGTCCAACATGACATTACTTTTCCTATTCTGGTTCTTTTCAATGCACATTTGTCTGCCACAAAAATTGCTCTTAAAACTATTTCACATGACAGTTAGCAGTTAGGTATCTTCAGCAGAAATCTACATGTATGAAAAACCTTATTCTGCATATCACGTTTATGAAAATCAGGATACTGCCGGGGAACACAGCAGTTGCTGTATCACTACACTTGATGTGTTCTCACTGTTGATTGACATTTCTTACATGGGACTGCTTTTCTCCCATTCTTCATCTTGTGCTTGTGTACACACAGTACAAATCTGAATAATCTGTGTCTGGTTTAGAGAATGCAAAAACAATACAAGAAAAGAATCCCAGTCACCTTCTGCCTCCTAGTGTGGTGTTGATGACCTTAAGTCATACTAAAATGTCAAAAAGTTAGAGTCAAACTTTTTGAGCACAGTGGGATCGTACTTGGTTGTACTCTTTAAAAATGAAAGGAGTGCCTATTCAACTGAAAGGTGAAACCTTTTGGAAGGCATTCAAAACCTAAAAATGGATTTAACCTGAGAAAGGCATTATCATCTCTGAGGCGCTTCAACTCCTTCTCCAGATCTGGAACCCTGGCCACCTCCGACTTAACAGTCTTCACAATGGCGATGTCTTGCTCCTGGAGGGCAAGACGTCTCTCCAACTCCTGCCAAAATTGTAGAGGGAAATCATCCAAAAGAAATTACAACAGTACATACGCATTTAGTGCACTTGCCTTCATAAGACATATGTGACACCTTTTAAGAATTCAGTTTATGAACCTGCCTATTTATCATGTAAAAATTATGTATATACACACACAAGTTTAAAATACATGACATAAAAAGTGGGAAAAAAACATTTCAACCAACACTGTGTAATTTAAAAAGATACAAAATGAAGTGGAAAAAGTCGTTCAAACAAGAAAGCTGAACTGTCCAAAATTCACCTGATTAACTATACATGTGGCACTGAGTGCGTTAATATGCACAAGGCTGTCTTGGTTATGAGTTTTAACTTGGCTTTGATGATATTTGGGATAAGATGTTTACATGCAGCTAAGAGTGAGCTGCATATCCCTAAAATATCCAGGTTCCTCATTGTCTGCTTGTAATTTAATTCTCCGCATCCAGCCACTCACTGCCATTTTTGTTCAAACTCAGTTAGTAGCAGGGTTGCTCGGACACTGCTGTGTTTACACTACTGCTGGAATTGGCTTCTCCAACTTAATATCAGCAATGAGGAATAAGAGCAACAAGGCATAAAAATTTATCTTACACATTACCAGTGACTACTTTCAATTCAGCATATACATACACTCACTAGCCACGACATTAAAACCAGTGACACTGAATATTGATCATCTTGTTAGAATACAATGTTCTGCTGGGAAAATGTGGGTCCTGGCAATCATCTGGAAGTTATTTGACATATACCATGCACCTAAACATTGTTGCAGACCAAGTACACTCCCCATGGCAACAGCACACCCCCAATGTGCACCAACCACACTGAAAAACTGCTCAAAAATGGCTCCAGGACCACAACAAAGAGCCTGAGGCATTGACCTGGCCTCCAAACTCCCCAGATCCCAATCTGGTAGAGCATCTGTGGGATGAGCTGGAACAAGCCAGATCTATGGGGGCCTCACCTCGCAACCCACATGGACCCAAAGGATCCGCTGCCAATGTCCTGTTGCCAAACACCACAGGACACTCCCAGAGGTCCTGTGTCCAAGCCCCGACAGATCAGAGCTGTTCTGGCAGCACAAGGTGGATACAATATTACACAATATTAGGCAGGACCCACAGATGCTCTTGCTGTGGAGGGGTGCGCTTGGTTTTTCAACAATGTTTGGTGGCTGGTCCAGCTGAATGCCAGGACCAAAGGTTTCCCAGCAGAATATTGCATCGTAACGAGATGATCAATGTTATTCACTTCACCTATCAGTGGTTTCACACTTGTGGCTGTTTATCATGATTATATTTTTGCTGTACTGACTAACAATTTCAACTAGTGCATTTCTGAACTGTGGACAGGGGCATGTTATGATCTCAATTTATGTATAGTAGACAAGTTTGTCCTCCATGCACAAACTCTGAGATAACAGAGTGGCTGACAATAATGTCCACTGTGTGTCACTACAACATACCTTGATCTTGATGATGTGCTCTGAGCAGGAGGACTGGGCAGCTTGAAGACTCTGGCAAACCTGAGACACTTCCTGATACTTCCTAATTATAATACCAATCAGATAGAAGTGTGTGGTCAGCATTAATCTTACGCAGCACAGCTCACTGTGCATTAGATGGGCAAGTTGTAGTCTTTTTATGTGTCTTTACCTGCGTTGTAAATCTAGTTGTTCCTGCAGTTCCTGGTTTTCCAGGGTTTGAGTAGAAATTGTCGAGTCTTTGTTTTGAATTTTCTGCTTCAGCTCTCTGATCTCATCCTTCAAAGAACTGACAGTCTGGGAAGAGATTACAGAAGTGAGCCAACATAAGATAAGAGACGTGACCAGAGTAGCAAAACAAGTGTATGTGCGAATCTGTGTGTGTGTACCTGGTTAGAAGTATTAAGTCTAGAATCTCGCTCCTCCAGTTTTTTGTTGAGGCCCTCCAGGTTCTTACGGAGAGCACGATTTGCCTCCACCTGCTCTGATAGGTTCTTAGCTGCCTCAGTCTCTCTCTCCTCCAACTTTTTTATTCGTCCCAAGAGTTCCTGGTTCCGGTCAATCTCATGCTTTGCATAAAAGTTTGAGAAAGAGATTTTACCAGATGTTACTGTGACACTCGTTAGTTCATGTGCTTTTCTGGGTAAAACAGTCACATAAAATTAGACCTAATCCTCATCATGTACTCATCTGTATTATACAAACACATTAAGATGCGTGACCTGTACCTCCAAGTCTCGTGCACTGTCAGAAGCAGCCTTCTCCAGTTCAAATCGAGCTCGTTTGTGACTCATCTCCATCTGCTTTTTCTCCTGGTCCAACTGGAGGTAGCGATTCTTTGAGTGAACCCGCTCTGCTGCTTCCAACAGCTATAAAGGAAGACAAGTCAGTGAGTGCAGGGGGTGCATGTTAATACTGCCTCTACATGGCTTATTGATGATGCTGTCAGTCGCTGTATACCTCCATGCTGCGTTTGTACTGACTCTGCAGGTTCCCACTCCCTGCTGAGTGATCTGACAGCCGCTGTGGATGTTCAGGGCGGCTGATGAAGGAGTTGAAGGACTTCAAGGTTGTTAACACAGTTGTGTCGTCTTCTAAATCCATTTTGTGAGTCACTGGTCTTGCCAAATACAAATGAAGGGTTCAGAGTGAGAGCAAGAGCCAGTGTTTTACTACAAAATCAATGCTTATTTTCAATCGCAAGGCACAACAGTGAAGTTAAAGTTGAGTGATTATGACAGATACATAAATGGATTTATTCATCCTAAGGAAGTGCAAATTACCATGGATAGTGTCAACGCTCTGTAACTCATGATAACTTGACCCAGGTCATATTCGTCAAATTAACGTTACAGAACGCCAACAGGCTAGCAGTTAACGTTAAATAAGTTACAGCCACAGCTAACCTAGCGACTAAACAAAATGTTTAATGCTTAATTACGATAGTTAAGTTATTCTGGCAATTTTTCTGCCCAAAGGTCTCTGTGTTTAGCTGTTTAAACTGCTCCTTTAAAGTTACATGCAAGGATGAGTTACACTGAAAGAGTAAGCGTTAGTTTTCAGAAGATCAGAAGGTGCTATCAAGCTAATAATATAAATGAACCACCTATTTTGGTGTTATTATGTCTGCTCGATAGCAAAGTCCTCACCTTCTCGGAGCTGACTTGCTTGAAGAAGTGTAGAAGGTAGATAGTTATCTTGCACTGCTAGCCTGTTAGCTTGGCCACAGCACTGCAAACACAGAAATCCTCCACTTCAGCTCGAATGAGATGCTGCAAGTATCGAGACTTCGACGCGAATGCTAGAGTGTAAGCAGTACTTGCTGATGAATGGAGTAAATTCAACTTTATAGTGTACAGTTGTTATATACCACTAAATACGTTTATCCGATATGGATGAATAAAAACATTTTTAGTTTGCGCTAAGAACCATCACCAACAATATTATCATACCACCACTGTTAGCTTTACAGGTATTAAATGATTAAAATATGTAAAATAGAGCATTATAATAAATATATCCTAGTATTACTCATTTTTGCATATACTTGGATCATAGACTTATATAAATTGATATCAAAAATTGTAGTTGAATAGTTTTTCCCACAGAGAGCAGCATTACACATACATCAGTCTACTTTACAGAAAGTGGTCAGGAACATAAGATGGTTTGACATAAAGCCCAAGAGCATAACACATCTGTTTGGTATTTTTCATAATAAGATGGGTAGCTTACTCTGTCAAATAGCAAGCTGTGGTTGGCTTTTCTAATATTAAATGCACAAGTTACTCTCAAAAAGTGAACAAGCTGTATACCTCTCCAGCCCACATACAGCAGACGATTTGGCACTAGTGACAGTAATTTTGGCAAGAGGTGCCATATGGGCCCAGGTGGCAATTGACAGCACAGTTTCAAAGATGACAAACAATGATGGTATGGGCTCATTGTTGTTGGCAGTACTGCCATGGGTGACAAGAAATAAAAGCACGGACCACAAGGTCAGCAGCCAGCCAGTAAAAATCCATGCTTAATTGATAAACTGCATTAATGCTCCTGTAGCAACAATGAGTCTCATTCTTATGCATCCAGTTTGCCCTCTGCATAAATATCATTGACCTCACGAGGAAATTCATCCTCTGCACTTCTGACAGCCACAGTGTAACGTTTGAGGACCAACCTAATTTGTGAAACTGCTGTGGTCTGAGGCATGGCCAGACTATTCTCATACCTGAACCCAACAAAAACGATGATAAATAGCACACCTGAAAATGATGCTATATGCAGTCCCATGAGATCATGTTAGATGTGTAACATAGGTATTCATATTTCCTTATTTGTGTTAAAGGCCAGCTGAGCAGATAGAGATGTAGGGAGAGTGTTTCTCTCTTTGTTCAGATTTATTACATTCTGATACCTCTCCTCCAATTCTTTTCCAAGAGCACACCACCTCTCCATCAGTTGTAACACAGACATGAGCGGTGTGATTCAGCAGTGAAAAGGGAGAGTAGGAATGCAGAGCTCTGCCCATTTCTCACCTACGTGCACCTGGCCAGTCCTTGTGAACAGCAGACGTGGCTGTTGGTTTGTCAGTTTTGGAAAGTTACAAAAATTGGGCGGCGCAGACCCCCACTGTTCAGCTCATCTGAAAGGAGCCTTTCACTGATTCCTGACTGACTGTGTGAACAGCACTTCTGACACAGTACATATTGGATTTAACATGTAGTTCTTGTGGTGCGAGTCTAAGCCACAGTCATTTTAAATATTGGGATGCCAATAAGTAAAATGGACAAGGATCAGGAAAGCACTCGGACTATTAACCTCTATCAGACGTACTACTATATATCTGAAAACTGGAAACGCTTAGAAGATCTCAGAAAGGTCCACTGCTGTTTAATATCAGCAATATTTTACAGAGTTGTAAAAAGTTGGCATTATTTACTTGGAAACACCTTATGTGTTCCAGACAGTTACTGAAGCATATTTCTTTATGAATGTTTATGGGAATCTGGGACAAACACCATTACTCAGTGTGACCCGGTCTGCTCCACTGTCCCATGGAATTGGCGTCTTTAGATTAGACCTTTCCCAGACATCACTGACGCGTCAGCAGGCAGCATTTTATAGAGAAGAAAAGGAAACTCCGCCTAAGTCTGTCCATGCCTTATATACTGTATAATAGCGCTCTCTATTGCCTCTAATTCCAGTCTAACAAACTAACAAACCTTGTTGGCAGGCTGAGGCTGTAATCATGTCTTAGAACATTGTCACTATATCACCACATGGTTGGTTCTGTGCCTCCTTTTCAGCCAAATATGTGTTGTGTTGTCTGCTTTTTTACTGTCTCGTTTTTTTCTGAGCTGTGTCTGAAGTATTTTCTGCCAACTATCAAACAGATAAGAAAAACAGGATATCCAGCAGAGAGTTCCCATGATGCAAAGCCTTTGTCTTCAGCAGTGCTGCAAACAGACAACATCTCAGCAGTGTTGTCAGGACTATCCTTACAGTACAAGTATTCCATTGTCCTACCTAGCAAGTCATTTAAGTAATGACTCAAAGAGGGAATTGAGCAGCTGTTGATTTTTAGCAAAAGCTATTTTGGCCGATTCTTGTATTGATACAGCTGACTATTAGACTGTTCAAAATTCCTTCTATTGTTCAAACTCGTAGACTTTATTTTAAATTGTTATAATAGCTGTAAGCGTATTATGGCTGGAATATTTATTGTAACATACCAGTGTGGTATTGCTTTTTAAAAGGAAGAGAGAAAAATAAAACCATCATAGTAAAGAAAGAAAAAAAATCAGTGTACAAATGTCAGAAGTAGGCAGGACTAAACTTGTAACTTTTTTCTGGGAGATATGCTCTTGGTCTTGATTCAAACTGGAGAGAAAATAACAAAGACATTTGCATGTATGAAAATGTTTGAGGTTATTACTTTAGGGGATTGTTGAGTAATGAACAACAAACTAAGTCTTCAAGTAGCAAAATTTCAGTACAGTCCTTTTTTCTGTGTTTTTATGAGCCCACAATTTCAGTTTATGTTTAGTAATCACTGAAGCCTGTTAAAACAAATCAGCTAGCTGAGAAGAACACGCCGATGCCAAACAATGCACTGAGGGGGCAGATCAGTGCTTATCTTTAAATAGCTGTGTCAATTCACTTTCCAGAGAAATCAGGAACCGTTTCAATGTAACAGCATGTGGTTGTGCATGAGAAAGCTTGGCTCATATCACCTTTGCAGCGAATATTCTCAAACTATAACAGCTTATGTCATAAAATAGTGGTCTGCTTTCCACTTAATCTAACTTCAGCACACAAATAAATGACAAATTCATTAAAACACTTTGCAGAAACTTTAACTTCTAACCAAATTAAACTAGGTGTGTGTTCCCGTCAACAATGAATGCTTCAAAGCTCCACAGTAACATCGGACTGCAGCCAACAGAGGAAATGACTGTCCCAACTGTAATCATTACGCCTGACAAGAGCATTGTATTACATAAACCAGATTAAATTATTTGTTATTTTTTCTTCAAGTTGTTTTTTAAGACAAATAAGCTATTCTAGATTCAAAATGACGTGACGAAAATTGTTTCCTGGCCCAATACTGGTGACATCATGCCACATCCTAAGGCTGAAGTGCCTGTGGTTTAACATGTAATTGAAAACACAGGCCCTTTTCTGTGGATGCACTACGCTGCTCTTGTATTATGGAAATTGAGTGTTTTATCAATTATGGTGACTTTGAAACGTCACTAGAAAGTAAACTCTATTTTAATTGTGGGCAGCAAAGCTGATGCCCAACTAACCAATGTGTGAGCGTTTGGGTTTTCTGGTTCTTTGTGTACCCAACCCTCAAATGTGGTTACTAAGGCTAATTACAAGCACATGGAGCACTCACCTAGGTAGCGACAATGGTATTTGTTAGTGTAGGTGAAAAGGAATGTCTGGATGTCTGGGGACCCCAGCCTTTTAGATCTAGATCTAAAGTGCTGCTTCTGTGCTGAAGCTGCTTGTGGTTACATTAAAATTCAAATGCTAAAGCTGGAAAAGCCTTAAAAGTAAATGTAGGTTGGGTAGCATGTATCTATGTTTAGCTGAGGGCTGAGAAACAAAGGGATGGCATATATGTGAGGACTGAACAGTTAAAGAAGTGTATTGGTCTACAAAGAGATTATTGTTTGTAAAATATCCTTCTTATATACATTAAGTCCCATTTACACATTCACACCCACCCACATTCAACATTCAAACCCACATCACAGTGATTAGCCAGCTGTGCAGAAGTGATAGTTTTTTTTTCCAGTATGAAACGCTGTGAATGCTTTCCAGGAGAGAAAGCCTGAACATGTGAACTACTACACCCATATTTAAGCAATATCAACTGTGGGCCAGGTATACACACACATTTGAACACATTTGATTTCCGTCATATTTTACAAGTTCTACTGTAGCATAACCTGACCCTTACACTGCAAAGCAGCTACAAGCAATGTTTTTATAATAACAATAGATGAAATAACAATGTGACAATGTGAGAGTTGTTGCTTACATAGAAGCAGTAGAAGGCAAGCTATTTTCAGTGAAAACCCACTGTACACTACTTTCTCAGCCCCAAACCACAGACAACTTGGGGTGAGAGTATGTGAGTGTGGTGGTCACAGTCTTTTTCTGCTGCCACTATTTGGCCAAAAAACTGTTGTTTTAATGATAAACTGCAGGTATAATGATGGAATATTGCCTTTCTGAACAATTACCCAACAATTTGGTGGAGTCCAGACACGTAACAGCTGTAGTTGTGTCTTATCTCACAGCTGGATAAAAATGACCATTAGATTAAACCTTCCTGGTGCAAAATGGATCAGAACAACACTTGGGAATGTTATGCAGGCCCCCACAGACCTAGATCAGCCCCCCTTCTGCTCCAACTCAGCCTGTTCAGTGTCAAAAATATAATTTGTGGGTTTGTATTTGCTTACACAGCAACTGGCTTTTGTCCCTCTCTTTGCTGTGATGAAAAATTAGGCCACTCCATTCCTGTTACTAATTTAAGTGGCCAAGATAAGACTACTTGTTTAGACCCTAGAAACTTAGCAAACCCGGCATTACACGCCAACAGAATACTTGTCCAGTGTTGTTTTTTCTTTCTTCTTAAACAACCTGGCTCAAAATGTTTCCACATCATTCCTTTTTAGAGAAAGTTGTTGTCAGAGTGGAGAGGGTATATATTACCTTGAGCAATACAAGGAAAGGTTTCATCTGTACAACCTGGCAGGGAGAATCACTGTTGAAGTTTTGGCACAGCTCAAAGGCTAGGGCTCCTCCATGAAAAGTAAATGCCTGGGAGCCTGTTAAACTCAGCACATTAAAACATTTCTTACTACTCCACATTCACTCTGATATTAACGTCTCCTTTCATTATTTTATGTGAAGCAAAGGATCACACAGAATGACTTGAGTTAAAGTTAAATTTACATTTCATATGTTGAGCGCTGGCTTTTCAGGAGGGTACTTGTCCTCAAGTGAATCTCCAGGCTCAGGAATGACACATTGGGTTTCACGCAAAAAAAAAAGAAAAAACTAAATTCAGTCAAATGTGGCTATAAGCATTTCTTTTTCCATCTCCCTGCTCATTGTTTCTTGCTTTACTTTAAATTTAAAGGCAAACTATGTCAAATAAATGTAGGGCAAAGATATGTAGGACATTAACTCAACTACTTTCACTTTCCTTGGTCTGACACCTCCCAGATCATTTTTGTGAGCCTTTAGGTAAAAAATGTTTATTTACTTGGATGACCAAAATAGAACGGTGGTTTGTGTTCACTGGCCAGGAGAGTCTCGTCAAAGAGGAAAGATCCTGTTATCCTCATGTTCAAGGCCAGGGCACATTCCCATGATACCTCTTTCCGTTCTGCAAGAAATGCTTACTTAAGCTTAGCCCCAGACAGTGAGTCAGAACTTTTGCTCATCGAAGTGTGAAAGTTTACCTAGACGGCTGAGCCCCATGTGGTGCAGAGAAGGGAGTGAGAGGGAAAGACTACTTGGCGTCCATGCCCATTCTTGGAGAAGAGTAACAGCAGCACTGAATGAGCTACATTCCTCTCCTGTGGGCTGTTCATACAGTACTGACAAGAGAACATGCTGTGTTTACTTTGACTAGACACTCAGCCTCCAAAGTCGTGCCTGTCTAAAACCACCTCCTTTTGAGTTTTGCAGTTTGTCTCTCAGATATGCTGCATTATCGGTGTAATTATGGTGTTTGCATAAAAAAACACATCAAAGGACTGGACAAAGGATATCACTTTGTGGTTAGACAAAAAGGTTGATTTATAGATTTGCTGTCCTCCAATAATTATTGTATCTTCCATTAATACCCTGGCTCATTCAAACAACCCTGTTTGTTCCTCAGTAACTTGTCTGAATAAAGACAATACTTTCTTAATAACGACTATAATAAAGGCCTGAATGTTACACAGGCTAAATGGCCTTGAGACTTCTGACGCTATTTATAAATTGCAGGCAAAAGGAAATAAGGGGACACATATTGACTAGATCAGATAAGTGACTGAATTATTGGATAAAATCATTTTGATCGAAGGGTGTGTGTAGTTTAAAGCTAAGTGCCAGCACAGTCATGGAATCATTAACTTACCTAATTCAACAATGTTCTTGTTCCTTAATATAGTGGCAAGGCATAAATGTATAAGCTTGTAGGCTTAAGGTATCATACTGATGTTTTTCACATTTCTGTCTAGTAACAAGTAATACTATATAATACTGTATAGTAGTAGTATAATAGTTGAGTTTTTGTTTAATATATTTTCTGCATTTTTGTAACTCCCAGACAGCCTTTGGTTCAAATGTATTTCAATACAGTATGAAAATTTGCTTCCACCGACTAGTAAATGTGCATTTTAACAATAAGGTGGTGTACATTGTCTAGTGTCACATAATATTGGATGTCATCTGCATACACATGGAAGCTAATACTGTGCTTGTGGATAATATACCACAGTGGAAGCAAACGTGCACAAAATGAGCATTGAGCTGGCAGATCCTTATTCTTCCCGAGGCACTTTGACAACGTCATGATATCCAGCTGAGGTTTCCAGCTATAGTTCACGA